>JAUCMT010000048.1:20008735-20022995 GCA_032357475.1 Enteromius thamalakanensis
ATGTGGTCGGACATGCCTGTCAATTATTCTGCCATTGGTGCAATTACAATGTATCTAATATTTAGATTAAAAATCGCAATACCTCGATTTAAGAAAAAATTAAATCGTCTTAAAATGCAAATTCGAATTAATCGAAAAAATCGCCCAGCCCTTAATTACAATTATTAATTTTTTTTTTTTTAGGAATGATCACAAAACGTCTAGGTTACATCGGTAACCCTCGTTCCCTGAACATATGGGAACTCACATGAAAGACCAGTCTCCTTGAACATTGGCGTGCACTGATTGCATCCAGGTGCACCTCCTCACTAGGTGCAGTCTTGGGGGTTAACCCGTCGCGCACTGCTAAGGAAACTCACGATCAGTTGGTGCTTCCCGAGGGATGTACCCTCCACTGCATCGTGATATGCAGCAATAGCAGCAACATACACTTTGAGCGTCAAACAGGACAGCCTGCACTCCAACTTTTGCAGGAAAGAAAGCACTACTGCAACCGTGCATCTCTGTGGGTCCTCTAAGAGAGAGGAGCACCAGTCAACGAACAGACCCCATCTCAGAGTATAAGCCTGTCTTGTAGAAGGGGCTCTCGCCTGAGTGACAGTGTATATAATGGCCGAAGAGAGGCCGGAGAGGTCTGACGCCCTGTCCAGGAGCCAGACTTGCAGGTTCCAAAGATCGGGATGCGAGGCGCCTGGGGGATTTCCTGGTCCGGGGTGACAGCCGTGCGGACTTCTGATGCACCATGTAGTCCCCTGGTCCTCCTGGAGGAGACCGCTCCCCCCGTAACAGGGCTAAGTGTGTCCTTCAGAGGATGAGATGTCTTCGGTCAGCATCAGAGGGTGAGTCAGATGGTAAGGCTGAAACTGCCTCGGGAGGGCCCGCGGTGGGTACCGAACTGATGTCCACCACAGTGGTCCAGGAGCGACTTCAGTGGCTGAGCCTGACGCAGGGGCCGGCCGCCGAGAGAACACGCTTTCGTGGCCTATTTGGCAAAACTGTTGAGGACCAGGAGTTCTCCACAGTTCAGCAGCAGACCGAGGCTTTTTGGGCCACAGAGGGGTTGGGAAGGTTACGTGCAGATCCTCTGCTGACGAACTTGAAAAGTAGATCTCACCTGTCGGCGAAGGGTCTCCGTGTAACGCGGCCTTAGAGTCGTGGCCTGTTCCATGTTCCCATTTGTAACGTCGAAGTGATTCGACTGAAAGGGTAACGTCTAGGTTACGTACGTAAGCCACGTTCCCTGAAGGAGGGAATGGAGATGTTACACTTTCTCCTACAATGACTCAATGAGGTCACGCTGACGCCGGCTCGGCTCTTCAAATGCGTAATCAAATGCACGCCAATATTCATTGACCTTTTGTTTAAAGCTCAAAGGCAATCAGTCTCTCTGGCGAGTTCCCATATGTTCCTCCTTCAGGGAACGTGGGTCACGTACGTAACCTAGACGTTTCCCTTGTTGGTTTTTAGGTGCTTTAATCCACGTTAAGCGGTTTAGTATGTCCTGTGGATACTGGTATACTCTCAGGCACTATGTTCGTACCTTTTGTTCTGAGAAAACTTGCTGTAAAGTTTTTTTACTTAAAGTATTGCTGCAATTCAGTTTAAATAAAATTACATTATATGACACAGTTTCTTTGTGTTTGATTTTTTTAAATGCATTTTCAGATACAAATAGCTATATTGTGATAAATATATGTATTATATATATATGGTTATCAAGATAAAAAATTGCTTCGACTGTGTTGGAAAATTTAGTTACTGTATATCGCCCGCCCCTAATATGCCTAAATGTGTTTGGACACATCTATATTTATTAAACTTCAGGAGTTTCTGTTTGAGTACATAGTAAACACCCAAGTGTTGCTTGCTTTTTCCTAAAATTCTGGAAGTTCATTTATTCTTAAAAAAAACGGAGGAAAATTGAGAAATTAAATTAGCTAGACTTAAGCTTCAGGTTCCCCTGTTTATAATGAAACGTGGTACTTGATGCTGACTGCTAGAATAGATCTGAAAACAGTTAAAGTTAGTTCAGGTGTGTCAGGCACCACAAAAATGCTCTAGTTCTTTAAGGGTTAACTTATGTTGTGAAGTATTGTTAACTAATGAACCATATTGTAAAGTTTTACCGAATAATGAAATTGTATGACTTCAGTTGATAAATTGAAAAACAAAACAAGGCTATTTTAAGAATAAATTTTAATAAAATTAATAAAAGTTGTTTTTAACTTTTAACTGTTATAACTGAACATGCTACAACATAGAATGTGGTAACAATAAAACAAAGAAATATGGTTAAAAACATATGGTGAAAGAAAATAAAACACCCACTTATAAAAGTAGTTAAGGATTCCTCAACATTTTTAACAGCCAAATGTTATATTTATGTTCACCTATATTAAAAAAGGGCCCATTTTATCTGGCATGTTGTATTTAGCAGCATTTAACAAGATGTTATGTTAGTAATATTGCAAATTTTATAATTATAATTATTTGGAATATCACCAAATAATGATGCCACATAATTATATGTGCATGGAAATTAATCAGTGCAGTTTTAAATAAACTCATTTTAAATGAATCATCTGAACCAATAGATTCACTAAAATGAATGAGACTACTTAGTTCTTCACGTCTCTCATAAACTGTGCAACTTTGTAGGATGCTTACAGAATCTCACACAGCAGGTTGGTCAATGCCATTAAAACTACGGGCATTCTTAAATCTGTCTGCTTCAATAATAACTCTAGCGTCCTTATGAACATTTAGGATTGATACCTTTCAACAGACTTGTCTTTGAGTCTTAAGTAAAAAGAAGAGAGCTTTCTCCACTCATGCAGATATAATGAACTGAGCTGATGTTCTCGCCAGCACAGACTGGCCATTTTGATTTATTTTATACGTGAGGTTGGCTTTTAAGACTGAGGATGTGCATCAGAGCTTCTCCATATGTTTTCATGATTTATTTGTCTTTTGTTTATGTGTTTGCTGTAAACACTGTAAAAAAAAAGTCCTGTAAAGAAACTGTAAAATTTTGGCAGCTGGTGTGTCGGACAAATACCGTAAAATACCGTACCGCCATTTTCCGTAAAAAAAAAAAAAAAATGGAAACGGTTCAGCAGCTTGGACACCAGGATATAAAACATTCTTAACATTTTCATATCAAATTATAAAAAAAGACTACAATGGCATTCCATTCCAATTATTATTTAACATTGAAATATTACATTCTCACATTTCTATAAACAATTTTTTTACCTTAATTCTAGGCTGCAACAAAGTCAGACGTGCAGAGGACTTATCTGGTTCCTGTGGTTTTGTCTCAATGGCCGTTGAGGTGATGTGGTTTTAACTGGGAAATTGTCTCTGGGGCTCATGTTGTTATGTCTGTTGTTAGTTTTAGTTTCGTTTTGTGGCTTCCCTGTTGCCCTTATTTGGTAGTTCCCTTGATTATTAGTTAATTAGATTCTCTAGATTTTCCTCAGCGTTCTGCCATTTAGTTCATTACGTCCTGTACTTATACCATGTCTGTTTGCTTTATCCATTTTGTCATTTACTCCTTCGTGAAAGTTTCTTATTTTCACAAGCACTGCACTTAACACATGTAGATGTCCTGGGCTGCGTTCTCCGAAACCACCTTAACGCTACCTCGTTCTTCAGTTGTACTTTAAGAAGTAACTTATCTTTAGCGCCTGTTTTTCGAAACCTTCTTAGTTAAGTACACCTTCTGTACGTCATTCGTTCGTAAGGTTGGTCTGGAGCGCTCTTAGCTATACCTTATCACTGCTGACGTGACCACCAATACACAAAAAGCTTTTTTACATCGCAGTTTAACATAACAGTTTAAATAAAGATTTCATATAAAATCTGATTTAGTATTAAATTTAAATTTTTACATTACTTTAAATTTTTACACATAAAATACTGAAGTTGTTATAGCCTACACCCAGTAGTGTTTTCATTAATAAAGTTTCCATACACTAATGGTTGTTAGCTTTTTTAAGTACTGTCCTAAAGCACATCACCTGGAGAACCACTTGACAGAAACGGCTTAAGAGTCTATAAAAAGAAAGATGAGTTTACACAAACTTTGTAGCTATGGCAGCGCTTGCAAAGTTGTGCCATTTTTTGGAGATCGTTATGCGGACACTCACAGCGGCGGTTCTACATTGAATTACTCCCTGGGCGAGACCCCCTCTTAGCCCCTTTTTATAATTTTAAAATAACATCAGAAAAGCATTTATTTTGAATAAAAATGAAAGAAATAATAAAAACGTTGAAAATAATGCATTGGGAAGGGTTAGGGAGGACTTTATTTTCCCAATAAAGGTGTAAACCATGCCATCTATTTAATCATGTGAATAAAAAACACAAAAAAATATGTACACTCAATAAGTTGCATTCTGTTTTATCATGCACTTCAAACGAGGTCAGCGCCATACGGCTGGTGGGTAACACATTAATGGCTGTGAGGGTGTGGGATTGTCTTCGTAGTGTACTAAGAGACAACGTTATCGGAGAACGCAGCCCTGGTCTCTGCTGACTCTGCAGACTCCTCATTATGATATGGTAGGCTTAGGTAACTTGGTACCTCCTCTGATGCTGGTAACTGTGAAGATAAAGAGGAAACTTGGGTGTTAGAGGTTCGTTTAGAGGTTACGAAGGTAACCCTCATTCCCTGAAGGAAGGAACGGAGATGTTACATCCCCTTGCCACGACCCTGGGTTGCGCTGACACTGCGCTCCGCTCCTCAGCAAAAACCTGAAGGTGCACTGCATCCATGCTCATGTACAGTATATTTACAACCTATTTCATGTAATTTTACACTTTTCCACCATATTTTAAAAATACGGGGAAAACATGTAAAAAATGATGGGTAAAGTCTTACAGTTTTTTTTTACAGTGCAGGTTGTTTTCTGGACATCAGCGAGTGTGTTATTGGAAGGAAAGGATGATGTCGGATGAAACTCAAACTGTCCATGCAGTCATACATGTATGTTAAATCAGCCTCAGAGATTGTTAGCGACTGGATAATTGCGGTATGACATGCGATACTCCATCTGAAAATATTTTAAACAGCGTTTTTTGTTAATTATTACACAAGCGGCTTTTATTATGAGCTCAAATTAATTGAGAGACTTCTTGGAATATTCAAAAAAATCATTTATTACACTGCAGGAGCTTTAAAATGAACCAGTGAAGAAAGAAAAGTGATTAAAATAGTCGTATAAATTATACAGGTTTAATTCTGACATAAAAACGATTATGTAAATGACATGACCGAATCATTTGACTTTGTCAAACATTTATACAGAGAACAAGAGATGCATTCATCACTGCTTTAGGACATTTTAAACTTTTTATTAGGAAAGATTATTTTGTGCCAGTTTCAGAAACTTTAAGTATGGTACTGATTTATAGACATAAATGGCACAGTTTGTGTGGGGTGACGTGGTGTTATGGGAAACTTTCTCACACGTTACTGTAATGTGAACACATTTCATTTTCATTGCTAACGAGAAACAAAGAACGTTTAAAAAGTCATAGGCCACTAGTATTTTCATCAACAAAAAATGTTTTTAACTGGATTATTTCTGTCTTCTTGTTCTATCAGGTGGAAAAATTAGTTTACATTTCCTACCATTATTTTTGTCATTAATTGTAATAATGCAGTGAGATTACTGTCTGACAACAGCCAGTGCTCCACACAGAGATCTGATCTGATCATCATCAGTCTTTCTGGAATCACATGAAGAAACAGAACAAACTGAGACAGACTCAATCCAGAAGAACTGTGGCAATGTCTACAAGATGAAGAACAATAACCTACAGTACCTGGAAAGCTATCTGAAAAACTATAGGCAAGTGTACCTCAGAACAGAAGCTGCAAATACCAAATATTTATTTGATTTAGTTGATAGAAGTTAATTGATAAAATAAATCTGTTAATGCCATTTTTTAAGCATCCTAATTTAAAAGAATAAAACTTTGAACAGCTTTGACGTTATACAAACATACAAACTGGGTCTCTGGGTCAGATTCCACACTTGGAAGTGGGGGAAACAACTGACAGCAGAAACAGGCCGAGGGAAGACACGAGTTTGGGAATCAGCCATGTGGACACTTAGCCCAGTACAGGGGCTGACCGAATCGGGCAAGCTAACACAGATACTGGGCCTGGCGTCAGACAGCTCCGCCAAATCTGACTGTCGATGGTGCTGGAGGATGCTTGACCAAGGTTCGCGACTAGGAGAAATATGCGCTCGCATCCCCGTCTGAAGGGGAATGGAGCAGCAAGCAGGCCAGTGTCACCTATCTTCTTGAAACAGAGAGGAAGACACTGGAGGTATTCGGTGTCGCCCAGCCCGCAGCTCGACAAATGTCTGCCAGAAAGGGCGCCACATGCCAACGCATGGGAGGAGGCTACACTCCTAGTGGGGTGTGCTCTCACGCCCAGGGGACACGGCTCGCCTTGGGGCTGGTACGCCAAGACTATGGCATCCAGTATCCAGTTGCCCAACCTCTGTTTGGTGACAGCCTTCCCTTTCTGCTGACCTCCATAACAGACAAAGAGCTGCGCAGAGCTTCTGAAGCTCCGGGTGCGGTCCACATAGAAGCGCAAGGCTCTGACAGGACACAGCAACTCCAAGGCTGGATCTGCCTCCTCCGAGGCCAGTGCTTACAGGCTCACCACCTGATCCAGAAAGGGCAGGGGTCACAGGACAATGTGAGAGTAGGCCGGCCTGAACACAAGGCACTCTTTGCTTGGAGGTCCCCAACCCTCTTGATGGAAGTGAGCGCGGTCAGGAGTGCTGTCTTAGCAGACAGGAACTTAAGCTTAACTGAATCCAGGGGCTCAAAGGGACCCCTCTGAAGGCACACAACGCCTGTGAGTGGATAGCCATTGGTTGTGAGCCACGGCCCGTCCCCAGGAACCAATCGTCCAGCCGCAAGGGTTCGGGACTAGGAGGCTTTGACACCTCCAGCCCGATACTCGTGGCTGCCCAGACAAGCATGGCTATAATCTCAGAGTCAGACTCGGTTTTAGCCGCGGCGCCCGAAGGCCAGATGAGAACCCATGCCCCGATGCTGTGATCGACATCTGATCCTCCAATGATCTGCCAAATGAAATGTGAGGACCGCCCGTAGACGGCCCAGACAAATCACCAGGAAACTGAATGGGACAGTCACTGCTGGAGGGGTGAGAGGCCTGTGAAGGTGTACCTGGCAGGGAAGCTCTCAATGTAATCTGGGGCAGAGGAATTGACACAGGGATTAACCGATGGTTCGCCTACAGTCCCCCGGAGGAGAGAGAGGCGAGACCGCAAGACTGACAGGGGCATGGACTCACACCAAGCACATGCACCCACCCCGAACGACTCTTAGTGACCACACCCGAGAGGACACAGTCGGAACAGCATCTTTAAAAAGACGGCAGCCGACCGTGTTCAGAAACTGCTCTTCTGTAAAACACCCAGGGGAATCACTGGATGTACAGGGACTCCACTGATCGCGTTGTCTCGTCACACCAAACAGCCTCTGTTTACTTCTATCTCTTTGTTTCAGCGCAGAACCAGCACCTGCAATCATGCAGCCCTCGGCTCCTAGGCAAAATCTTTTGAGTGGTTGCACCTGCTGCCTATTTATACCCGCTCGACGGGGAGTGGCTCAGGATGCAAATCCCACTAGCCGATTCTTATTGCCGTTTTCTCTTAATCAGAGTGAATCAGGGCTCCCAAGTAAGAACCCCAGTCTGCCGTCACGACATAACTCATAGTGACTGACAGACAAGCAACAGTCAGAGAAATTAAATAAAAAATCAATAATAATAAAAAAATGTATTACATGAAATCCATATGCTACTTGGCTAAAAAGATATATTGTGTAGATTACCCTAACATCACAGGCCGCTTTTAGCCGTACACTGGAGTTGATTCACTCTGCAGCTATGAAACTAGGTAAATAAATTATTAAATAAAATTAGCACAATAATATTGTATATTGGTGATCATCCTGACGCTAGGACAATATAACTAGAGCATTATTTTAATTTTAGCTACTGTTTTAGTATTTTTATGTGTTTTTGTTGACAACTATTTTTACTAATATTGTGTGATTGTTGCTACTAATATTTTTTAATTCTATCTATCTACCTAGTGTCTCTACTCTTTGTTTTTATTCCCTTTCAGTTTAAAAAAAAAAAAAAAAAAAGTGAAAATGAGATGTTGAAATAAAATAAGTTTTTGTTTTCATTTTTTTAGATTTTCTTTTTTAAAACTTACTGTCATGTTTTGGGGGCTTTTCATCCTTTGCACGTATGCATTTGACATATGATTTTATGAATTCTGTAACACATTGCTTAGCGTTGAAGATTTGGTAAAACTACACACGCTAGTAATCCTGATGCTTTCCTCGTTGGTAAGATGTTTTATTTTTACTATTTATGTTTGTGTTGGACGACCCTCAGCGCATCTGCTCATAAATAACAACCACTTATCTGCGTACCCATGAGAGCGTTCATGATAATCTGCCGAATTACCTCTTAACTGTCATGAAACGCTAATGCGTTTAACAACAGTTCCTCTGCTGATTGATGTCACCGCTGCAGCCGGCCTGCGGATGTTTCTGTTGGTTTTTTCCTCCAAAAAAGCGGGCTTCCTCCGTGACCTTGTAGGCTCGCTGTTAGGTGGCTTGAGAGATTTCCATCAGGGAGCTGTACAGGTCTCCGAAGGCCCTTAAATTTGGAGTTTGATGCTCTGCGTGCACAGCTTGAGGATCTGAATGGACAAAGAGGAGAAAAGCTGCATGTCTGAAAGAAAACACCCTAGGTTTTTTGGATAAAAAAGGGAAAAGCAGAGGAATACAAACTAATTTATCACAAGGCTTTTACAAGCCCTCCACGGCCCATATTTCACACAGGTTACGATTCCCAGACCTCCTTTGTCCCATATTATCAGATTCACAACACACTGAGCTCTGTGTTTCAATAACTTTATAACGTGTGACGTAAAATGTGCATTCATGCTTTGAACGCCGGCCCATAAAATGAGTAACTCTTTATAATATTTGTCATAGTGTGTATAGTAATGGAAACCAGCTTTAATTCATGTTCTTGGTCATCAGTGCATGTTGTTGTGGAGAAATATTTCTTTATAAACTTTCAGCAAAACATCAGTTTTAGGCATACTTGGGAAGCTGTTTGGTTGATATTAATGAACAGTCAAATAGCCCCCCCTTAGTTACTGTTGCTCCATCAGACAAACAAATGTTGCTCACTGTCTTACAATGACACAGATGCAGTGTGAAAACTTTGTCCCATGATGTTTTTGAACACATTTGAAGGCCATTCAATGGGAATTAAATATTCCATGTGGTTATTTATAAAATATTTATAATTTATAATTTCATCACAATCGCGGATGACAACATCCTGGATCATCACTGTTTGTGTAAAACAGGGTACCATTAAATTAATGTACATTTAGCCAGTTTAATATGAAAAATGACTGTTTTTTACCTATTGTACAAGACATGAGTCTTTATCAGTCTGCGTTTTAGGTTTGTACATTAGCTCTTCTCTAACTAGTTAGACAGAGATACCTTGCTAAAGAGCAAGATTTCATTTGGATTGAGTTTGAATAGAAAAATAAAATTTTAAATAAAAATGTATTTGTACCAAATTTATTTATTATTATTAATTTATTTATTTCTTCATTTATTAGCATAAATAACGTGTATATATATATATATATATATATATATATATATATATAACTAAATGTAAAATATTTTATTTTTTATTTTATTTTTATATTGATTGAAATAAAAACTTTTCTAATATATATAAATATATATAGAGAGACATACATACTCATTACTATAATACATGTTATATGCAATGCATTTTATACATTACCAAATATTATTTTAAAGTATAAATCTAAAGAATGATTGCAGTTCTTGGAATGAACATGTCAAGTCTGACATCTCTATTTTACCTGTCTCCAGAGACCAACTATTGAATCTCGGCCATATGGGAACACAATATTGGAAGTGCTGCTTCAGTGGATTCCTGAGGAACCTCCTGTTACCGTCACTGGACTTCCTGCCGAAAGACGGGCTGATTTAGTGCTCAGGTTCATCTATTCCCACCGTCCCTTTTGTGGAATTATTTATTGTGTAAATGGTTTTAGGGTTTGTAGAGGAGGGGGAATATACGCCCCTTCCCACTCACACAATCGTAATGGTGGATTTATTTTAAAATGGAATAAAATACTAAATTCTTAATATCAGCCTTGGAAATAAACTCCCTCTCTCTGGGCTCTGTGCTCAGATAATAACTCAAAACAGCCCAAAACACTGGTAGCATTTATTACCTTTCCACAACGATGCTTCTCTCTGGCAGCATCCTGCAGAAAGCGCCGCCATAAATTTTATTACTATTAAATGCTTCTAACGGGAGTTGACAAATATTTGAATGGAGTTGCTCCTCGAAGGAAAATCCCCGGCCTTGACAAACGAGGGATGTATTCATCTCAATTGTGTCTGAGTGCAATCTCAGTCAGTTTTAGTTGTTCCTTGGAAATACAGGCCGATTGCTACGTTTTTATGAGTGCAATAAAGTTGCCATTCCTTACGAATGTTGTGAGGATGTGTTTAAGTGCATGTCTTGTAACTGGAGCGTACTGAGTGACAGATGCGTGAAGGATCAACTGTAAAAGTGACCATGATTGGCTCAGAGATGGATCTTAAACAGGCATTTAAGGTCACAACCCCGTGTGGCTGGTATCAGCCTTAACATGCTGGTTTTGTTGACGGGACCCCGTCAGTACTGTCAGCTCGACTACAGGCATCGGCCGTCCCCTTCATGCAGCTCAAAGGAACAGCCGTAATTTTTCTTCTTGCATGTTAAAAATCAACGGCCAAAAAGCTGGGAAAGTTTACCAGCTACATCCTGTGGTTAACCCCGATTCAATCCAGCCACAACGCAACACTGTAATAGAAAGACGCCCGTCGCTGGGAGTGAGAGCTGATTTATGCCTGTGTTTACTGATAACTCTCTTACCAGTCGCAGATCCTTCCCAAATATAATTCCGATAGACAAGGAGATGGGAATCCCTGAGGCATTGCAGTAGACCTCATCTGTGATTGTCGCTGGGGAAAACAGATGGTTCACGGTCACGGTGTGTTTAGACATTGAAACAGTTTGGTTTCATGGTGCTGTTTTGCTGTTAGGATTATGTCTTACTCCTGAAGCATTAAGCAGCGAGGACATGCTTCAGCGTGTTTGAGTTTCTGCATTTAGTCACAGGCTCACACATAATTTGTTGACCTTTTTTGTATATTGATTTTTGTACAAAATTTTATATATAAACTGACATACAAATGTATATAAAAAAATAATAGTATAATATATAAATAAAAATTGTAATTAAAATATAATTTATGCTTAATTTTAATGTAAAACTTATTTTTATACTGAATATATTTTATTTTAAAATAAAAATGCATAAGGATGCCTACATATATAATATTTTTTCATGGCAACAATAATTTTCATAGTATTCAATTCTTTTTTATTAATTTCATTTTGTATGATCTATTTCAGTATTTATATTGCTCCTAACATTATATTTGATGCACATTTTAATGTACTATATAGTATATTACAAACCTTACGAAGGTCAAGTGGTCTAGTTAATAAAGACATATTTTATATGCAAGCCGTAGAGCGGGGGATGGCTTTTCTTTGTTTCCCTAATAGTATGTTATAATAAAATGACTTTACTCTGGATGTCAGCAATCCTGAAGTCCTGGAACTGCATTTGAGCAGAGCCCAGACATTGACAAGGTCAAGAAATCATTTCTTGTTTTAACTGGGAGCAGTTCTCGTAATCTGGCAGAAGCCCCATGGCTCGTCCTGCATGCATAAGATGAAGTGACATGAGTAAACGAACACTTCTACATCTTAATAAGGTTTAAATAGTGGTTGGGATATGGTGGGATTATGTCGTGGGACGCTGGGTCTCACACGTTGAGTCCATAGAGACGCTGAATGAGTCTTTTACAGCAATCTCCATTCAGAAGAACCAGCACTTGACCGCTTCTCCAAGACTTTACATCTGCTTAAATGGAGACTCGACCCGAGGGCTTTCAGTCCTATTACAATCAAAGCGCTCAAGTTATTTTCATTATGCTGTTTGAAAGAGATGTAGAATCAATTTTACAGTTCTTTACAGCTTGGATTTATAAAAGTGAGTGAAAAAGAGCATGTTTTATCTCATAAATTCCAGGGATGGAGTGGAAGAGAAAGATCTCCACCTGGGTCCGAGCACAGCAGACCCTCAGAAGTGAGTGTTTATACAAGAGTTCAGGAGTCTCTCTCGTCCTGCACGTGCGGGTTTGAAGCCTTGGACCGCGGTGAAGGGGTTATTTGAGCATGTACCCAACAAAGCGGTGGGCCTCTGTTTCTGAAGGCGCCGAACTTTCATTGGTGCAAATACAGCTGCTAGATTATTGCCCTTTCAGGCCGCAGACTGACAGCATGACAGTTTCATTTGAGAACAGAGGCTTTTAAAAGAGGCTCTACAGACAAAAATTATTATTCATTTTTTTTAACCACCTGCGTCTTTTAATGGCCATTTGTGGTGGGTGCAGATTGTACAGGACACTCTTTCAGCAACTTTTACTGGAAATTGTGATCTAATCAGAGTGAAATGTAAATGTGTTTGGTAATATTCAGACTCGGGTTCATATAAAGAAGTATTGCTTTATAATTAGTACAGTCTATACAGTATATGTATAGGTGTACAGTGTGTGTGTGTGTTTGTATTTATATTTATACAATATTTTGTAATATTTTGGATCTTAATTTACAACATGACATATTTACTTTACATTTTTTTTGCACACACACACACACACACACACAAGATATAAATATGTATAAATATATTCATAACTTTAAAGAGTACATATATTACAGAATATATTTTACCTAATTTATTACACTTTTTAATTAATTAATTGAATATTGCTATAATCTCTTATACTAAAATACTATATATATATATATATATATATATATATATATATATACAGTGTGTGTGTTTATATAGTACTATAAATATTCTATGTATATGTGTACATGTCATATATGTCTGTAAAAAATATATATATTTTTAGAAATACATAAATTAGATATTCAGTGACATATTAACATTTTATTACAGTAGATTTTCAAGCTTCTTATGTATTTGTTTATACATTTTTTTATTTGTGTTTTTGGAAATGTTACATTTTTTTTTTTTTTTTGCAGCCTCTCCTCCACAGTTTGTGATTCCACTTTTGTTGGCAGCACACAAAGGTTCCTCAGCACTCACTCCAAATGTCTCTTTCTCTCTCTCTCTCTCTCTCTCTCTCTCTGCCTCTATGACTCTCTTTGTTTAAGTCCCTCTCAGTCTCTCTCTCTCTCTCTCTCTCTCTCTCTCTCAGATGCTGTGCATTCTTGGGTTTGTTCGAGCGGATCCCTCCTCGCGAGCGGAGGCTTGACTTTCCCAAAGCTGATATTAATATCACAGACCATTGTGATGGAGTTATTTTCATGGAAGCCCAGGAGGAAGTCACGTGACTCTAATTAGTCCCCGGAGGCCGCAGGGTCTCCATTACGTGCCTTGTTTTAACTCACATAACCATCAATGAAGTGGAAAGGCTGAGGAAGTAGCAATCACTGTGCCTGGGCGGCTGGTTTTATTTTAATGTGTTCTCGAGCACCTATTTTGTTAATGGGCCCAAAATCTGAGAAAAAAAGTATCTTCCCTTCTTTTCCCTCATGACGTTTCTTCGCTTTAAAAATGAGCGAGCGCACATGTGAGCGAGAAGATTGATGATTCTGGGATTTGTTGGTTCACACCCTGTTCAGCACATGGGGAAAAATCGAGAATGATGGACACACTCGCACATATAAAACCATTAAATGTGTCGTTCCTGTTTGGCAGCACCTTATGAACTCTAATCTAAGAGTCTAATATGCTTGTGTTGTAATATGAGTGTTCTACAAAAGAGTTGGTGAAAGGGTTGGTAAAACTACAGTAGGGCTTCATTACAGTTAATATTATTTAAAAAGACCTGAGCTGCATGGACTAACAATGAAACATCAACTAATATTAGATTACTAAAATACTAGTCTCAAGGTGCGTTCACACCGGACGCGAATGAAGCGTCAAGCGCGAGTGATTTACATGTTAAGTCAATGCAAAGACGC
>JAUCMT010000048.1:20032754-20044992 GCA_032357475.1 Enteromius thamalakanensis
TTTAAATGTTTATTTTAATCCAATGGATATTAAGTTTTTTCTTTCTTTTGACCAATTGGGGGCCCCTGGGAGGCGGGAGCCCCTAGGCTGAAGCCATATAAAGCCTGTGCATTGATCCGGCCGTGACTGTATCCCCTATATTTCAGCAGCTTTCTTTGTCATGATTCATTTAGTGCAGTTCAGAAATTATTTTACGATTCACATAGTTACATCAACCACATGAAATTGATAAACAGCAGCTTTATTTCCACAAATGAAAATGACCAAGACTGCATGTCAGTGTGATTTGTGCTATTCACAATGCTACTTAAATCATATATGGGCTACGTTTTAGTTGCTAGATAATGCAGAAAAGTAATGACATTAGCAGTCGTGTGACATCATGACAAGCTGAAAAATAACAAATCGGACTAATAGGGAAGAAATAGTGGGTGTAGTTGAAATGCAACTCGACTTTTACATCATTTTCCAGGCAGATGCTTTTTTTTTTTTACCAATGCATCAATGCATTAATCACATTCCTGGCACACTTGCTGTGCTGTTAGTGTTTGCAAACAATGAGCATTAATGATGGGCACTTTGGATAAAAACATCTGCTGAACGAATGCATATAAATCATGTTGCTGTTAAACAAATGCAAAGTTGAGGTACATTGTAGATCTTATATTTAGCAAAAAAAAAAATAGTTAAAGACATTCATAATATCCATAACTGACCAGACGACAGGAAGATACATCGACCAAATAGGCAGTGAGTCAGTTGACAAACAGTGTTTTGAGCAGCAGGCACTTTTTCAAAGGAAGTCACGTCTTGTAATAATTTTAGCAGATGGTTTGCCAAATATTTCATACCCGGGCCTGCCAAGAGGGAAAAACAATCTCACATCCCACAGGTAAAATTATCGTTTATGAGTGTTTTTACCTCAGACTTGAAATGTAGAAAAACTGCATTTGTGCTACTAGTGCCAGTAAAATGAGATCAGAGCAATAAAGAAAACACAAAGAAAACAAATATTTTCAACCGACTATACTTAAGAAGAGAAATAACTTCCTGCCATAATGAATCTTGTATATGAGGATTATGGGGGAAAACGAAGATAAAAAGCCACAGGAATGAGACCTTCGCTTTTAGGATATGTGTTTATATTACTTCACGTGCCTGGATTAGATTTGTCCATTTTACAAAAGACGCAAATTAATGTTGAGGTTTCGTTTTTTTTTTTGTTTTATTGAAAAAGAGATCAAATCCAATACATACCTTTATGACTTTTGTCACATTTACAACATTTATAGCTTATATATTATCAAAAAGCTTTTCGTGGCATAAAACAGATCTCTTTGAGTTATCTCTCAATTATACAAAAAACTAAGGGGATGTATAGACAATACCTATACATAAAACAAGATTCTATAATAGGAGTTATATACTCAATCCACTTGGACCAAAAATCAACAAACGTATATTTTTGTTTATTCATACAGAAAGCAATTTTCTCCATTATAAACATATTATTCACACCATCAATCCAGTCCTGTAATTGTGGTGGATTAGGTTTGTACCAGCATCTAGTAAAAGCTGTTTTACTTGAAGCAAGAATTATTCTATTCATGTATTTGTTATTTCCTTCCCAGGAAACCATTGACACTGTACCTATATAAAGTACCTCAAAACTGAAATCAATTGTATTGTTTAATATATCTTTCCAAAAACATCTAATTTTCGGACATCCCCAAAATATGTGAAAATGGTTTGCATCCTGTCAGCCACAATGTCTCCAACAACTGGAGTTGCCTTGAAACTTTAGTTTTGATAAATGATAAATACGGTAACACTTTACAATAAGGTGTCATTAGTTAACATTATTAACATGTATTATCTAACAATAAACAATGCTTTTATTACACTATTTATGCATCTTTGTCAGTGTTAGTTAATGAAAATACAGTTGCTCGTGGTTTATTTATGTTAGCTCACAGACAAACACAAAAAACAACTTGTTATTTTAAAACTTAATAACTAAGATGAATAAATCTAGTAAAAGTATTGTTCATTCTCAGTTAATCTAATGTTAACTAATATTGTTAACTAATGAATCTTATTATAAAGTGTTACCATAAATACTTTTTCATATTTTGCAAAATCAAGCAGCATAACAGACTGTTTTTGTTTGGCTGAAATATAAATACGGGCAAAGTAAACAATTGTCACTTTGCTTGTAAAAGTAAGGCATATTTTACCAATTGTTAGTGTTTCCTTCAGAAACTGTAGCACTTTTGTTATAACATCTTAACCAGCCTGCATAACAAAATTAGCTTAAGGAGTGTGAGTTTGAGGCAGGGCCTGTTTTTCTTGCCAACAGAAGATGAGGGAAGTGTTTAGGAAACCTGTTTGAAAACAGTGATTATGAATGTAATATCAGTATTAATGTCTGTAATGTAAACCAATGAGATCTTCATATAAAACACAAGCTGCAATCTTTGCAATGCAATATTTAACTTGCTAAAAAAGTATAAACTATAAATTGTTTTTTTAGCAACGTTTCGATCATTTAGAGGCCTTAGTCATGTATCAAGTATGATACAGTAGTTTTATAAAGCTAATGTTGGTTAACATGGCGGTGAGTCAGTTGACATTGCAGCTCAAAGAAGCTAAATTGTTTTGGACTTGCGGCTTTATTTGAATAAAGGTCCGCTCAAGGGTGTTACTGTAAGTAGAAAACTAGCTTAACGCTACGGTAGATGGCTGCAAATTGCGGCAAATGAGGGACAATCCTGATGTAAGGAAGCAGAGGTTTTGTCGATGTGAATTAATGTGTGTGTACCACTACACCCTGTGAGAGGATTTGAGAGCCCTTTATCACCTTCCCGAACTGTTGAGGAAAAATAATGCCCCCTCTGTTATTCTCATCATGGCTGTGGTGAGCGAGTCTAAGGGGATATCCTGTTGGAGAGCCCAGCGCATTTATCGTCCACGCGGCGGTTTGGGGTGACTCGAGATTTACAAAATGTTCCACTGGCTCCCACTTACCTCTTTACAATATTACAAATATAGAGTAATGGGCCTTACATCCTCTGTTATTTCACAAAACATGAGGCTCTCAGAACGGTGCCAGCTTTGGCTGAACGGGAACCGAAGGCCCGTTGTGACATCAGCAGGGTGTTCTCGCCAGTAACAGGAACTGAGGGATGTAGATGCATGCAGAGGTGATAAACACTGAGTTTCATACTTCATTTCTTTGTTGAAAACAGCTTAATGGAGGTTTAGATGGGCATAGCCGGTCTGTCACTGCATGATGAGTATAGATGCGTCGAGCTGATTTTGAAAGTTTGCAGAATATTTTAAAGGGATACCCAGAACGTAAAATTCTGTTATTGTTTCTCACCCTCGAGTTTTTTCTTCTTCTGCTGAACACAAAAGATGGTATTCTGATGAAAAATGTTGGTAACCAAACAGTTGACGGTACCCATTGACTTCTATAGTGTTTATTTTCCATACTATGGCAGTCAATGACTGCCAGCAACTGTTGGGATACCAACATTCTTTATAAAATCATTTTTCTGTACAGTAAAAACTTGAGTGTGTATAACTATCCCTTCAACTGATTTTGCTGCCTATATAATGAATCAACATGGTTATTATTGCGGTGACTTTAATGAGCTTTTTATTTTAGTCAGTATTACTCTTTAAGTCAATTTTTGTAGCCATATTTTCATATTAGTTCTATATGAAATATATAGAGCTATTTGGTATATATTCTGCTCATCAATGCTGTTTTTATTTAACTAAGAAAGTTAATTTGTGTCTTTACTGTAACTTCGGATCAATGAATGTGTTTTTGCAGAAAGTTTTTACGTTTTTTATGACATATGGACAATTTTTTAAATAAATATTTAAACTGCAATATTTACTGGCATATATTTATAAAAATACAAATTTTGAGCATGAAATATTTTGAATTTTGGTCCTATTTTATATTAGGTGGCCTTAACTACTATGTACTTACACTAAAATTAATTATTAGGTATAATGCACTTATTGTGTACATACATGTTTTTACATTGTACTTATATTTATAAAAATACCTATGTGTAATTGCAGTTAATTTACTTCTATAATTGCATTTATAATAATGCTATTGACCCATTAACACCTTAACCCACCCTTAAACCAACCAAACCTGTCCCTAACCTGAACCCTTTCCATAGTAGGGCCACCTAATATAAAGTGCGACTATATTTAAATAAATAAATACTCATATGTATGTATAATTTAAGTATAATAGTATACTATATAATATGGGGTCAGTCAGTATTGCCTAATAAAAAATACAGATTTATCACTGTCAAAAGATCTCGCTTGGGACCCATTTAAATGTTTTGTATTGAATATAAAACCGGATGGCCTTTCTCTGCAATACCTTTCGTCAGCAGACATCAAGCAGTGATGACTTAAGCAGCAGCAATAGCAATGATTCACGGCTCGTTTCTGTAATATTTCCGGGTGTGTCCTGTTAAGACAACTCGCCCGCTGGGCTGCAATCGCACCTCGATTAAATGTCAGAGCGAATGAACATCACTCAACAGCCGGTCGATCCAAAACAAAGACCTCTGACCAATATGCTTCACCGGTCACGAGAAACGATTAAGTGTTTTCAGCTGACCGTGATGTTAGTGTGGCTTTCCACAATGTGAAAGAGAGGCTTTGAGACCAGAGTAAATATTGCAATGGAAACGGTTAGCCACAGACACTCCAGTTGTTGTTGGAGTTTGCGAGAGCGCAAACAACGCCGACCCCGATCTCTCACGTGCGGTGATGAGGTTGTCACGCAGACCCGAGCAATGACATTACCATGGAAAACCAAAGGAAGCGGTCATAAGGGCCACCCAGGCTTTCCATAGGTCCAGGAGCCAGGGAAAGTATATCTTGGACGTATCTCTGGCCTAGCCTTGCATTTCCTACAATTAATTTTGTGCTGGTCTCTGGTCCCCATTCATAAATCATACCTGTGGTTTTGAATGGCTTTTTTGTCTCAGCAGTGGTGCTGTTACTAGTCCTCTCTAAATCTCTGAATGAGCGCTTCACTCGCTGGCACGCGTTCTGAAATAAAAGAGATCGGTAGGGGACCTACGCGTCTCCCCCTGTGCTGAAAGAGGGATGATCCTCGTCGATGGCTTTTCTTCGAAAAATTCATGGCTGTTTTTCTCCCTGACCAACCCATTTGAGCTCAACAAAGATCCGCGCTGCTCGGAGGAATGGAAAATCCTCGCTCGGTGGCGTAGATTATGTGAGAAATCATTTTTTGTTGTCAGACAAAGACATTGTTGAGGCCTAGGCCCTTTGGCAGGGATTCATCTGCTGTTGAAACAGTGTTTCAGTGTTTGGCAGCTTGTCTTAAGAGGTGTGTCATGTGTGTAATGTCTTAAGATACTAAAACGCCTAAAGTCAACAACTTATTTGCAGTACTTTTTTAACCCTCTTAAGCTTTTTGCAAAATGGCCAATGTCTGCGGTTCATAAGGGATCGTTCATCCAAAAATAAATATTCTGTCATTATTCACTCATTCTAAAGTTGTTCTAAATTTTGTATGGATTTTTTTGGTTGTGTTGAACATGAAAGAAGATATTTTGAAGAATGGGTAACCAAACAGTTGCTGGTCCGTTGACTTGCATAGTATTTTTAGGTCAATCAAGTTTCCAAAAGGTCTTCTTTTTTATTCAAGAGAAGAAAGAAGCTCACAGGTTTGAAACAGGCTGAACTATTCCTTTAAAAATTAAAAATTACTTTAATTTCCCGTTAAACTTGTAGTCCATTTTTTGGTTTGTTCAGAAGGCGTATGAACCACTTTTTTGGAACCACTTAGATTGAGAAAATCTTTTTATATTAGTAACAGTTCAAGGACCAATTCTTATTATTATCTAATTTCTTAATGCCTGTTTATAATAACATATTAAAGCCTTATTAAAGATGTGTATGCCACATCTTTAAGTTGCAATGTCCAGATAAAAGAATTTCAACTTTTACATGTAGTGCCGCTCAATGTCAATTTCAAAAGAGTGGACCAATCAGAAGACTCTGGAGGCGGGGCAAGCTTTGCAAGCTTTTGTTTATAGTAGAAAAATAGAATGGGAACTGTTTTATTTGATAGCAACAGAAGAGGCACTGTTATTTCTGTTATTGCATCACTTCTCAGAAGCAAGATATTAGATCCCTTAATCCTACCCTATAGCAAAATTGAAAAACTATCTTACTAACTATTAATAAGCAGCAAATTATCCAGACTGCAAGCAGTTTTGGCCCAGATCTGGTTCACATCTGGCACGCATGGATTTCACACCGGACCGGATGTGGTCCAACACTATGTTGCTGTCTGGGTAGGAGTTTATTGAGGCTCAAATAGTTAGTTAATAGTGAGAATGAGTCCCTAAATAAAAGTGAGACCAACAAACAGGTCAGAAATCTTGTCAGGGTTAAGTTCCACTTGATCTTAGTTGATCATCATGTTTATATTTAAAAATGTTATGATCCTAATGTGTTTAATAAAGTCAAGATCCTATTTCAGTAAAAAAACGGCAATAAATTGGATTACTTACGTTGCTTCAGGTTGACTTTAAGAGTTTGAGCACCACATAATATTTCCAAGAATGGCTAAATAATATTTCCACAGGCAAATTCTTCTAAGTGGATGTACCCAATGTGGGCAGAAGATCCCTAAATAGAAACTCTTATGAGAGGCAACATCAAATAGTGGTTTGGGCCGCAAAATGACTGATCTATCATACCACCTCAAGCTTAAACGCTCGCACAGATTTTCTGTTTTCACGTGCCAAAACTATCATATAAATGGACTTTTTCCAAACCCTTCCGAGGCAGCATCAGGTAAATCTTTTTCCGCTATAGAAAGATGTTTCATTGTAAGTGTACGCAGCGTTTCATACAAGCAAGTCAGGTGACTGAGCTCTCTCCATTTCATCCGCCTTTGATGTTTATTAATCGCCAAACGATTGCACCCAGGGGACTTCTGGTGCTTAGAGTCTCTCTGTCATGTTTTCAAGGGCCCGTCGGTCTTGCGGTGCCTTATGTCCGTTCCATTTTAGGCAGTAAAGGCATTAGAGAAGCAGGGTGCTGACAGTGGGCATGCCAACACCGTCCTACAGCTTCCATAAACAAAACCTTCGGATTAGTCAGGCCGTATTTAACTGGCATCAGCGGATCATCAAAGGCAACACTAAAACATACGCAACGCTCCTTCAATAAACCACCGAACGACTTTAAGAAAGAGTCCCAAATGTGCCGCAGATGGCCTGTGGAATTTCTAAACAAAGAGATACCCATCTTTTATATCGAAAGCGTTTTACGTTTTATTTGGACCTCTGGTGTCTCTCATCACTCTCAGAGCATGACAGTAATTATAGCCATCAAGGTGTTCCCTTGGAAACGAAGGCCAAGAACGCCGCGGCGCTGCTTAATCTCAGAAGCCCCGGCTGACATCATGGCGTAGTTTATTTTAAAGTGGCTGAAGTATGTAATGGCCGTAATTGCAGACAGAGCAGATTTATACAGACAACTGTCAGGAGGGCTAATCCATAAATCAGCTTAACCGGTACTCTGAGAGTAATACTATAACAAAACGACGCGGCGCACCAAATTTTACTGGAGTAAAGCAATTTGTTTAATCGCTCCGTAAATTCAGTGACGTGCCTTGGTCTGTGGTGAACTGTGACAATATGAGTGAGCAGATGTCAAAAGTACGGTGCTTTGATAGCAGATCAATGCACATGTTTAAAAAATCAATGCATAATATACATGATGTGCTTTTATCATGCTTATCAGTGCAATGTACTTTTTTATTTTAATGGTTGGTGCATGGGAATCATTAAAAATGCCTGTAACATAAGAATGCTTGGTTTGTCTAATGTAAATGTAAATGTTTGGGACAAAATAATTAGATATTTATAAGTGTAAATGTTTATTGTCATTAATATTAATGTTGTAAATATTAGTTTCAGTTGTTTTATTTTACTCGAGAGTAAGGTTTCATTTGTTAACATTAGTTAATTCATTAGCTAACATTATGATGCGAACCATGAATGATATTTTGTTTATACAGCATTTAATAATCTGTGTTAATAATAATACAAGCTTTATTTTCATTAAGTGAACAGATACAGCTTCTAATTAAAAAAAATAATAATGATGTCATTGTCATTTTGTGTCATATATACATTTGCACATGAATGTACACATCTTTATATTGACATTTGTATTTTTAAATAATGGTCTACTCAATGCATATTAGTTTTTGCTGTGATGGTATAGTTTTACAGGTATTGTTATGGACTGCTGTAATGCTAGTACTCTGAGATCACTATGCAGTTGGTAAATGTTGGCACCTCTGACTGACTGAAACACATAAAGTTATTCATTTATGACATGTTTAAATGACGCTTTCTAGCTTGTTTCTGTGTTAACCTACAGCAGTGCAGTCGGTAATCTTTTCCAGGCGAAAGCAGGCCTTGTAAATTGTGCACTAATAGCAGTTAGCGGCACATATTAGCCTGACAGCCCCGGAGGGAAATGCAGTCATTCTTTTCCTCTTGATTGTAAAACACTATCATCGGACTATATAGAATGTAAATAGTTTGTAGACGAAGCGACTGTGCTTTTTTTTTCGCCATGTTAAAGCCTTGGATTTATTTCCACTGGTGATATTCTATTAGGCATTAGCGTCCGTGAATGATGTCATCATTTTACGCAGGATAAATGTGCCCTGGATGATTTAGCAATTACTGCTGCAAAATGTTAATTCAAAAGGAACACGAGCTACTAAATCACATGAATAAAAGTTTAATATGCTTAGGACAGGCAATGGAAACAGGGAAGCCCCTGGAGTGAGAAATGCGTATAACATCAACAAGCCCGGCAGCAAAGACAGCGACCTTTGACCTCCACGCTGAGCCTTTGCTCGTCCATCACTGGCCTAAAACTCCCCTAAAAGCCCCGTTTACAGTGCCTGGCGCGCTCAGAGTGAAATATACCCCGGTGGATAGACAGAACGTGTCAATGAGGTGGGATTTCTCAGGACCTGCATCTGTCCGTTATCGCAGAATGCGAATGAAAAAGGCCAATCGGAGCCATACGCGATGATTTACTCGACTGGATCTCAAGGCGAGAACCTCATTAATTCCGGGGTCATTCCGCTTGGATGTAAATTGGTTCAAATGCATGGAAGACTTCCAGACATATACAAAGAATTATGAAATCGCTCCCCCTCTTTGTTTCCTATCCTCCTCCCGATCTTGAATGAAAGCGTTTCTGAATAGCCCGGCGTAAATCAAGTGGGCTCTTTCGTCGGCGGTCCCAAATCCCAATCAGAGGGAGGGAACGGCCTGGAACGCTGGGTGCTTATTACTCTGTAAATATAGTGTTGTTTTAAGCGATTAGTGACCGTAGGTGATTTCTTACTCCCATCCGTTCTTGAGGCGGTGCCCGTCATTTGTCTCGGGCCCCTGAAAAAAAAAAAGGACAACTGCGAAGAACACTTGAGCTTAGTAGGAGCCCAATAAATTATGTTAATGCACACATTTTAAATGTCTCATATTTCTCTTGGCCTGTTATCAAGACGACTCGGGCTAAGAATGTAAACTACCTTTTCTGCCTCGTCCGCTACTCAGTATTTAATGTTATCTTCATTTGAAACATTTCTGTTTATGTAATAGCAGTCGTAGCCAGATTTTGCAGATGCCTGAACGTTTTTCACAGACGTTTGTCTGGCTCGTTTCTTGTAGATGATGCTTCGGGAGTTTGTGATGGTAATTTATCTGACAGGGCAACGATGAAGAGAAAATGAGCTTCAAAATGAGATGAATTAGTGTAAGAATTTTAGTCATAGGCTTTGTTCACACTGCAGCTGAATAGTCTCTTCTTATTTTTCATGTAACGTTTTTAACCAATTAGGCCCTATTGTAAAGTGATAAATGCGTGTAAAATAAATAAATATAATATGTGTTTGTACTGTATGTATATTTGTTTGTGGTGCAGAAATATACAAAATAATAATATTGTCATATAAAAGAAATGAAAATATTTGCCTGTGGTGGTATACATTGATATGCCAGTGGGTGGCGATAAATGACTTTCTGAGCTTGTGACCGATTTGTTCAATGATTCATTCAGACATGAAAACAAGTGGCTGTCTTTGCGAGTTAGTCACTTGAATCATTCACTCAACCGTTCATTTAAAAGCACCGATTTATTCAGCAACCAAAACTAGGAGTGAGTCTTTTGAATCATTCACTCAACCGATTCATTCAAAATCACTCAGTTCTCTTAATTATTAAATTAATTCAGTAACCAAAATTAAAAGTGAGTCAACAGAATCTTTCACTCAACCTTTCTTGATTGGATGGTCAGAGTACTAGCTAGTCACTGTAAATCATATTTGTTTTCGAAGTGCTGTTATTGTTTCTAACAGTATATGCTGTGTACAGCGTGTTATTGTAGATTTTCAGTGCCTTCTGAATAATGCTCGCCTTCTGTAAATCTTAATATGTTACTAAATGAATGACCCCAAAAAACAACCACACACACCTTCTCTGTATCTCTGTGAAAGATTACAAATTACTATGGTAGGTTCAAATTAAAAGATATAAAGTTACGTTTAAGTCGAGCTGTATTAATGCTTCAGGCCAGTGGGAGACTCGGCGTGAGGATAAGAGTCAGTTTTGTAGTCATAACGTTATGCTTTTCTCCATCCCCTTGTATAAGTGAAGATTTCTGTGTAATATTAATGGTTTCTAAAGGTGTTGCATCATTATGATGTTATTAAGAAGAGGTGCTTTAGGTTATGTAGGACACCACTGAAGGCCTAATTGGGAAATGCATGGCTCATCACTGACTAATTCGTACAGAAGCCCTGATTGTCTCAAACAAGCTGATGTCTTTGTGAGTGAGTGTGTTAATACTTCATCAGTTCAAAAGCACTGATTCACTCAGAAACTTCACTACCATGCAGTGTAACTCACATAACTCGTAATATCATGTCTACAATTAACTTACTCACGAATGAGCTGTCAATGTTTTTTGTCCTGCAACAAGGAACAACATTTATGTAAACAATTCCGAGGTAAACTAAAGCATATAATCATCCGCTGCCAGTATTACACCGGAAGAGTCATGGGCAAAGTTTATTCATGTAAAATTGTTCAAGGAATATAAATAACTATCTATTTTATAAATTACTAGTAAATTTATTTTCTTAAAAAAATAGAAACGTCAATTCTAATCACTTAACAATAGAACTAACTTAGCACCTAATAAGTCTCTATTACAGTGACTAAAATGTGATTTGGGTATGTGGGAAAGGAAAAAGGGCAGCAATACCAGGTTTAGTTTCGTTATCAAGACTAGATAGCGTTAGCGGTCTTGGAATCAAGGACTACTGGACTGTTTGAATATGATCGGTGGTTAGTTGTAGTTCTCTGTATCATTTTTGATTCCTTTAATAAAGAAGGACCTGTTTGCTGGCTTCCTCTTTGAATTACAGTGCAGTTGTGTGGGCAGCTTTTTCACACATTTCTCTGGTCTTTGCTACATGAACATCGTCGTTTCACAAAGGCAGTTTCCCAATGAGCTGAAACTCCGACCAGGCTAAAGTAGACACAGGGTCAGTTACACAATCCAGCGGTCAGTCACCAGTAAGTCATTGTGGGTCTGAGGTCACTGTCATGTCCTGGACTTCTCCGTTTCTAGATGCACTTAGTTTAGTTTGTGTGTCAGTGATAAATGATGTGACTATATTAAAATAAAACTGATTTCCAGGATTATTCATCCTTAATAGTAAAATTAGGATTAGTTTTTTATTTTACAACGCAATATATTGTTTTTTTTTTTGCATTTTCTGTTTTAATTTTTATTCTAGTTAGTTTGATCATTTTTGTGTGTTTGTAATTTTAAGTATTTTTATGTAGATTTTATTTATTTTTATGTCATTGTATTGGGGTAATTGTAGTAATTATAGTAGTACATCAAATTAAACTAAATGTTGAAAAGCTAACTCAAATAAAAATACAAATAAAATATTATGAAATATCACCATATGCAATATCACATGGTCCAAAGTATTCAGACCCTTTGCTGTGACTCTCATATATTTAACTCAGGTGCTGTCCATTTCTTCTGATCCTCCTTGAGATGGTTCTACACCTTCATTTGAGTCCAGCTGTGTTTGATTATACTGATT
>JAUCMT010000048.1:20045176-20077202 GCA_032357475.1 Enteromius thamalakanensis
AATAAATCTGCAAAAATGTCAACAATTCTGTGTTTTTCTGTCAATATGGGGTGCTGTGTGTACATTAATGAGGAAAACAATGAACTTAAATGATTTTAGCAAATGGTTGCAATATAACAAAGAGTGAAAAATATAAGGGGGTCTGAATACTTTCCATACCCACTGTGTGTATATATATTTTTTATTTTATTTATTTATTCATAATATAAATAATATTAACATAAATATACAAAATATATACTGTATGGGTGTGCATAATAAATATACACAGAACACACACAGTATGCAAAGAATATTTTTTTGGATGCAATTAATCTATCATTTGGCACCACTAAATATTATATATATATATTTTAGTTTATGTTATTTTTTTCAACAGTTTTTAAATGCATGTGTATAAAAATAAAGTAATAAAAAACAGATTGTTATAGAAACTGTATGATTGTTCTTTTGTTGGTTTTGATTGCTTCCATTGTCCTCATTTTTACTAAAGGACTAACTGTAAAGAAATTCATGTTTTTGTCAATTGTGTATGTAACTAAGTCTTTAATATCAAAATTCAGTTTAATGAGTGGCTGCGTTCCAAACCATACCTACATTTTTATTCCTCACTCTTACTGTTATGGTTCACATCACTCACCCTATTAAAATAAGCAACAACACAGTGACGTTTGATTTCGTAAACCCTGATGAGTGCGACTTTCTGATCTGAATTACCAAGTTGCTGCTTGTCGTCGATTTCCAGGACCTGAAGGAAAGCAGGTGTGTGTTTTCAAAGCTAGTGATCCGTCAGAGCAGCACCTCTGCAAGAGCCTGATTGTTACAAACAGAGTGTTATTAGAGGGTGTGTGAAGCTCCGCCGCCCCTCCTGCTAAGACACAGATAAAGAGGGATTCCAGACACGAGGGGAGTGATGTTTATATGTATGTGTGTGCGTGACGGGTCAGACGGGATTCACCTCCGACCAGCTCGTCTGCGGCTAAGTGTACGAATCGCCGGGGAATTCCGCCCGAATCGTTCTCCTGTCCAAATAAATAAGCCGAAGTGGCACTCGAGACGACGCAGTACATGATCATTTCCTCTCTGGGTTTCCTGCAGTCAGAGCTCATCGCTCCATGCTTCAATCAAGCAGCGCGGGTGGTGTTTGAATGCGGGAGTGTGGCGGGTCAGGACCTGAGGTTGTAATGATTAGCTGATGGATGTTACGCGTCTGAGCTCAAACATGTGTCGGAGGAGAGAGATAGAGCGAGATAAAGCAGAGGCCCATGATATATTGATGTTTATTTGACAGCAAACTGTTTGTTTTGATTCGCTGTTTAAATGTGCGGGTGGCCGGTGGGACTCCAGTCACAATGCATTTCACAATATAGTCATTTTTCATGGAAATTAAGTCTTTAATTAATATTAATCTTTTTTCCCTTTGCTCTGTCTTTCAAGGGTTAATCGAAAACAGTTCGGCCCACTAATAGCTGTAGGAAAACCTCTGCCAGGTGAAGCATCTCTGCGGGTGCAAAGTATTTTTGCACAATTTGTAGTATGTGAAGTATGCTTTAAACTGATGTTATATTTGAAGAATTAATCTGCAAAAACATAACTCTGTTTTTAACAATCCGTTTTTCTTTGTGCATTCCGATGAATCTCAATCAACCTGCACTTGGGTTATTTTGATTAGGTCATAAAAAATGAAATAGATATGCTGGTCCATCTGTTGCAACTTATTTAACTCAAATTTTGCAGTTTGTTTTTATTTTCCATCTAAATATGGTAGCTTGTAGAGGTGTGGTGGTGTGATTGAAGTCAACATATGTTTCATATTCCTGGAAATCCTCATTCAGTTTGTTTTAAAAGCAGCTAAGCCCAAAAATATCTTTAGAAAAATCAACACATTTTGCCCAGGCTATACTGGTATTTTTGCACTATGCATTATGATGCAATATGTACAGTATACTGTGCATATATGAAGCAAGCATTATCTGGTTATCACTTTTTGATTTTATAATTGCATTTTAAAAATAAACATTACTCACACTGTATATTGCAATTAGTGCAATAAGACACTAGCGAGGATTGTGACAGTTTCACAAGGGAAAACACCTAAAACACACTTAAAAAGGAAACTAAAAATCTAGTTTTGCAGCTGTAATCTATTGAGTGCAAAATAGTTTTGACTTCATATCTGATCAGAAGAAATCACAAAATCTCTTTGACTTAAGTGAGCACTTTACATAGTGTACACAGTGATGCTCACACTGTAAAAAGATTTGCTGTAATTATTGCAGCTAAAGGCCAGTAACTTGTTGTAAATTTATATTTATCAAGCTGGTTCCCAGAAATGCAAGAGGCTGTTATTTTATTTATTTTTTTCTGTAAATACTTTTTATTGTTAAAATCCATTTATCTTTAAACAAACTGTTGCCTGTAAATTACATGGTTATTTAAATATACAGTAAGTTACTGGCATCCAGTAATACTGTAATTTCTACAGGAATGTTTGACAGTGCACCAATCAGAAGCATGCATGCATACTTTCACCTCACATTATAGATTTTGCATCCTACTGCAGAAATACTAGTTGTAGTATTTCGATTGGGTGATACTATGCAATGGTAAAAAAGCATTGTCTGGCAAACATGCACAGCATAGTTTGGGCCAAACTGCCTTCAACAGTAAAAAAGAAACACTGAAGGCAATGACATTTTTTTTCATTATACCTGCAAAAAAACATGTGCATTGTAAAATATATACCTATACCTGTATATACTGTTTAGTTGTATTTATTTATTTTCCCTGGCAAAACTCATAATTGTGTTGTATCGGTGCATCCAAAAACTACTCAATTTACAGTGTGCAGTATACTGTGTACTGTGCATAGTGTGTAAAGTATGCATGGACCAAATGGAGGAGACACAGCAAGCGACAAGTTGATTGTGTGATACAACACCCAAGTATCATAGCAATGAATTTTGCCATGAAAAGCACCTTAAAAATGTGTATATAAATAAATAAAACCACAAAACTGGGTTTGTTTTTAGAATTGCTATAACATCAGGTGTTGTTGTATCACCCAATCCAACTTGTAATTTGCAGTATAAAATAAATAAATAAAAATAAATATATTTGACTTTTTTCTTTACCACAAACACATATCACATCATCTTACACATTCTCAGAAATAAAGGTACAAAAGCTGTCAGTGGGGCGGTACCTATTAGGTTCAAATATGTGCACTTTAAGTACTAATCTTTAAGGTACCAAGAGGGACTGTTAAGATACAAACTCCCCTTTTGAAAAGGTACCACCCCAGTGACGGATCTTAATTTCGGAGTGATGCTACTTGCAAATTGCCATATGCAATGTGTACTGTTTAAAGCATGTGAAGTATGCATGAAACAAATATATAGCTAACTGTATTTCCCAAGAAAATAGCACTTCATAACACTGCAATGCATACTATAGGAAACACTGTAGATCATGTCACATTTTTTTCACATATTGGATAAAAATGGCAAAACTAGACTTGTTTTGATTGCTTTCTATCATCACTAAGATACTTGGCAGTTGCGTGAAGTTCCTTGCATGTTGTTCTGAACAGAATGTCACTTGCTGGAATAAACACACCGTTTCCTAAAAATAGTATGCAGTATGCAGCAAGCATTACGCTGGGTTTTCATTCTGCACAAACTGAGAGAGACGTGAATGTTGAAATAATATTCCAGTTTAAGCTGATAAAATCAGTTGGCTTTGTAAAGTTTAATATAGTCATCCATTCACAGAGATTCCCAAATAAAGCGGCTGAACTCTGCCCGGTGAGCGCACAGGGACGGGTTTGTGTTTGTAAACTCACTGAGCACACTGTATAGAAGACATCATTAATCGTGAACGCTAATAACTGTCAGCAGCAGCGCTCACGTCTGGCCCGAGTCGTTATGCTCTATCAAATGAGGAATCTGCGAGGAGATGTGAAACCAAGTAACTTTCTAAAAATCGCTCACCTTCTTTTCCTTGCGTTCGGATGACAGTTTCTGTGGTAACCGCCCGGCAGAAACCAATACAGCTGACCTCGCGTCTGTACAGACTCCAATGAATTTCATCATAACGCATTAGATAAATGCGATAGAAATGATGTGAAAGGTTTTGCTAATGATGTTTTTTGTCTTGTCCTTAAAGTTTTGTTCCAAAAAATATACTGACCTTCCGTTTCCAAAGCATCATGCTTGCTTGTGAAGGGAATCCCAGAATGCATTGCGATTAAAAAATCTGTGTGGATGGCAGACGAGGTGAGAGAAATTTAATTTATAAACACACTAAAGATTTTTTAATGACCAGTGCTGCATTTATTTGGCAGGAAGTAGTGTAAAAAGGATGAAACAGTATTACAGTTTACCAGAAATGTTTTCTGTGTGAATATCTGTTCAGATTGATTTCTTGATCGTCTTCAGTGTCACATGATCCTTCAGAAATGTATTTGCTGCTCAAGAAACATTTATGATTATTATGAAGACAAAACAAATCGGTTGTGCTACCTCATATTTTTGTGGAAAACTTGATACATTGTATTTTTCAGGATTCACAGACGAATAGAAAGTTCGAAAGAGCTGCATTTATTTAAAAACGAAAAAATTATGAATGTCTTTTCAGTCACTCTTTGATCTATTTAATGCATCCTTGCTGAATAAACGTTTTAGTTGATTTTTTTTTTAATACAGAAAGGTTTTCTTAGTAGACTTACTAGTACAGTAAATTAAAATATTACCGGTATTGTAGTTGATGAACAGAAAGGTGAATTTCTTTTGAAAACATTATTGTGTTTACCAAAACTATGCTTGTTTTTAATGCCTATGTTTTTAAAGCTATTTATAAAACTGATTGTCAGAAATAAAAATAAACTTTAATTTTGACTTGTTTAAAAGGGAAATATACTGTACCAAAAAAAAAGTAACCTGCATGACTTCCTTTCTTCTGTGGAACATACGATGTTTTGAGCATTGTCTCGGTGTTTTGTTTTGCTGTCTGTACAGTGGAAGTCACTGGTGACCAAAGCACTTCTACAGAAGAAAGTCAGTCACACAGCTTGTGGGTGTGTTTAATTATCAGAGAATATACTGCTACTGTCAATTCTCTAGTAAACATTTTAATATTTTGCACAAAAAGTCACATATATACTTCTAATCACTTAATCTGTTAATAATTTCATTTTATATTATTGCAAAATGTCTATTTGTTTACATCATTCCCAATTACATCATCACCTTCCTCAGATAAGTAGTTCGGTACAGTGTTGGACCTTTTATATAAAAAAAAAATTATATCAGCACATATATATATATATATATATATAAATGGTTGCACTTTATTTCGATAGTCCATTTTAGATATACCACTATAAGTAACTTTGTAACTACATTTCAACTAGTTCTCATTAATTCACAACTACTCACTCTCAGATAAGTCTGTAAGGGTAGGTTTAGGGTTAGTAGAATACGTTGACATATACTGTTTCTGATATCAGTATGTAGTATATGTTGTGGAAGCTTCAAAAGTGTTAGAAGAAATGAAGCAGACAGTCTACTAATACTCGTATGACTACTAGTTGAAATCTAGTTGCCAAGTTACTTACTGTTAGTTGAATATCTAAAGTGTGCTATCGAAATAAAGTGTTACCATATATATATATATAAGTAGACACAATACATACATATATAGACATGCATTTTTTTTTCTTTTAACTAATAACTGCTACTCACTTCTACTTTCTCTTTTATTCCTTTTCCCCCCTTCTGTGGTAATACTCACCACCAAGATGATAAAAAACTCTTAACTTTTTTAAATCAAGTTTGTAATGTTGCCGTTTATCCAGCTGATTTGGTTTATCTTTACTTAAGGATCTGTTTTAAACCTGGAGAAAAGTTTTGTGAAAAATACTAATAGAATCAATACAGCTAAATGAGTGTTACTTTAATATCAATGAGATTAGTTTGTTTCTACATGTCCTGTTCTGACTTTTTCAATTTGAATTAAAGTTTGAGTAACAACATACACCATATGAACACCTTAGCAACCAACTAGCATCCCTTTGCAGCCACCTGGCCTTGACCTAGACTACCTTAGCAACACCTGAGCATCCGACCAGGGGTGTGTTTCTAAACAGCATTGTAAGCCAACTACGGCTGTTGCCAGCATAGCTCAAAGATTCGGTGTTTCCTGAAACAACAGTTCAAATGAATGTTAGCAATCAGCATCACAAACAGAACTACAGCTCTCCATCTGTGGTTAGAAGCATAGTTCCTTTTTAATAAGATCTATGCTCTTGGACAAGCAAGCTAGCATGCAGCACTATCGGCATCTTCCATTCTGTCAGAATATAAAATGCATTTTAATTATGTATTTTTGTAAGCACCTTTTTGCTAAGTGCACATGTGCACAAATGCACCAACGGGAACCCTACATTTTTATTAGTTTAAATGTCTGTATGATTAAAATTTTATTAATTTTTTTATTTTATTTAAAACCTTAAATGATTGATGATATGATTTATAAAAAAATATGATTTTTTTTTTTTTTTAAACTAGCTAAAAATAAAGTTGTTGTTTTTATTTTCATTTCAAGTAATGTTTTCTTTTTCAGAATCTTTATTTTTTATGGTTTTAATTTTAGCTCACGATAATATCCCGGGCACTGAATGCCCTGTAATCATTCCTGAAATGCACATTGCTTATTTTCTTTCATCGCCACACAAACTGACCTCTGCTGGGAAGGGCGTTTAGAGACGTGACTTCTTGTAAACTGAATTGAATATCTCTGATTCGGTCCATGCAAACATGACGTGTGACGCTGGATGCTCTCTGGCCAGTCCCCTCATGTATCTGTTTCTTTGATGTGGGGTCATTAGCAGTGAATCAGAATTGCAGTATTTAGATTCACAGGATCGTGTTTCAGTAAAGCAGCAGCTGCTGAAGTGAGTCATTTCTTTCACTTTATCTCGTTTCTCTCCTCTAATCGGCACTGTTTGCTTTGGAACACAAACAAGACAAACTGAGCTGGTGTCGTGTTTGTCTTTCTCTGCCTTTAACAAGCTGAGCGATCAAACACACACACACATCTGTCTCTCTCCTCCTTACAGTCGTCAGATAATGAGCTCATTATCATTACGCTCATGAAAAATGAGCCTGTTAAAGACAGTAGAGGAGCTCAGGGTGGTCCTTCAACACTACAGCCCTATCACACTGATTTTAAGCAGCGTCTTTCCAAACAAATCAAAGTCACATGATCTCAGACGGGCTGCGTGTTTGCTGGACTTGTGTTTAGATCAACACAAATAGGTTCATTGCTGAATAGACGGAAGAGTTTAATGAAATATAACAAATGATTTGTGTTATCATTGTACACCGTAAACAAGTTGTAAATTAAACAGTTATTGGAGCATGTTTCGCAATACTATACAAGTACTTAATTTATTTGTATTTTTTTTTAGTTTGTTTCTTTGTAATTGTGATTAATTGCTGTGTTCATTCACTAGCAATTTCTGAGTGAATTTGCATTTCAGTGCACTAAAAAAACTACAGTGTACGTAATAGGTTGCTGGGGTGTTTGGAGCAATTGCCAGGTGTTGTAAGGGTGCTTTATTTGGTCGCTAAGGTGTTTCTATGGTGATGTAGGTCATTGCTAGGTGGCGGCAAAAACGTTTGGTTGCTAAGGTGTTCTGGGTGGTTGCTATGGTCCTGCTAACTATTTCTTAGTGGCCAGACACCCTTGCAGCCACTTAGGTGTGTACTAGGGTGTTTGGAGGGGTTGCTAGGTGGCTGCAGAGGTGTTTGTTTGCTAAGCTGTTGCTAGGGTGTACTGGGTGGTTGCTAAGGTGTTGCTAGGGTGTTCTAAATGGCTTCCAAGGTGGTCTAGATTGTTGCTAGGTGGCTGCAAAGGTGTTTGTGTGCTATGGTGTTGCTAGGGTGTACTGGGTGGTTGCTAAGGTGTTGCTAGGGAGTTCTAAATTGCTTCCAAGGTGGTCTAGATTGTTTCTCGGTGGCTGCAGAGGTGTTTGTTCGCTAAGCTGTTGCCACGGTGAACTGGGTGATTGCTAAGGTGTTGCTTGGGTGTTCTAAATTGCTTTCAAAGTGGTCTAGATTGTTGCTAGGTGGTTGCAAATGTGTTTGTGTGCTATGATGTTGCTAGGGTGTACTGGGTGGTTACTAAGTTGTTGCTAGAGTGTTCTAAATTGCTTCCAAGGTGGTCTAGATTGTTTCTCTGTGGCTGCAGAGGTGTTTGTTCGCTAAGCTGTTGCTAGGGTGAACTGGGTGGTTGCTAAGGTGTTGCTAGGGTGTTCTAAATTGCTTCCAAGGTGGTCTAGATTGTTGCTAGGTGGCTGCAAATGTGTTTGTGTGCTATGATGTTGCTAGGGTGTACTAGGTGGTTACTAAGTTGTTGCTAAATTGCTAAATTTAGTGTTCTAAATTGCTTCCAAGGTGGTCTAGATTGTTTCACAGAGGCTGCAGAGGTGTTTGTTGGCTAAGCTGTTGCTAGGATGAACTGGGTGGTTGCTAAGGTGTTGCTAGGGTGTTCTAAATTGCTTCCAAGGTGGTCTATATAGTTGCTAGGTAGCTGCAAATGTGTTTGCGTGCTATGGTGTTGCTAGGGTGTACTGGGTGGTGGCAAACGTGTTTGGTATCTAATATGAATTTTTTTTACATACTGTGTTTACAACTTGGTGTTAGAAGTATTGATCACATCATTAATTTATCAAGCCTTGAATACATGCTCATTAAAGCTTTCTAGTTGTGTTGTTTGTGTATTTCTGAAGATCATCATTCTTTTACCTTTGCGTGCGTGATAAATTGGTATTGAGGATGTGAAAAAACAGATAGGCATCGTTTAGGGAAGGAGTTAAAACACAGATGACAAAAATAAATCCTTCCTCTGATCCTCTGATATTGAGGAAACACATTTACTGTTAAAGGTTAAATCTCAAGAAAAAAACAACAACAATATATTATTGTATTATTAATAATTATTAATAATATGATTAAATATATATATATATATATATATAACTGACCTGGTTGTGCTCTTGGTATCATGAGTTTCAGTTCGATTGAGCTGCTTCATGCTGGCTTATAGAGTTGAAACAGAGCTGTGGTCTGATGCTCACATTTGATTAATTGAATAATGACCCATCATCGAGTCGTGTGACGGACTTTCATATGTATGTTCATGGCTTTGCCATTCATGGGCTAAAACCATTAACTTGAAATGCACCATAAATCCAAAAGCCACGGGTGTCACGATTATAGAAACCCAGCTAAATATGCTCTTTGTTCTGCCTTTGATGACAGTAATTTGCTTCTTGATCTTTGTTGTTTTATATTGTCACAGGCTGCCTAAACTTGGTTATAATAACCAGCATAAACATCTTTAAATACGCTGACGAGACGTGTGATAAATCTCCATCAGAGGAGCGCTTAACTCTAATTAATAACAAACTACGAGTGAAACGTGCCACAGAGTTGGCAGAAACCTCCCAGCCACGTTTATTGCCATGTTCAACGGCCTTGGGAGTCTTTACATTAGTACCAATAACAGTCTGCGATTGGACTTAAGTGTGCGCACAAGGCATTACTTTAAAATCACGCGGGTGTTGAAAGCCTTCTTCAGTAGTGCGAGCCCAAGTGGTAAAGTCTCTAAGGATCGGCCCCCGAGTCCAAGAGCCGGCCAAGGACAACCGGGCCCCGTCCAGAGGGGGTGGGCGTTGGGTTTTTCACGAGGCGATGATGCCCCGTCGCCTGTGGTCTGCAGCCAGTGCGGCAGCACGTAACCAGAGCCAAGGTGGAGCGAGAGGAAGGGAGGAAACTCGGAGCGAAACCATGAAAAATGTAGAGTATGAAAATGTCTCCCTTGGTTTATGGCTGCACAGACGGGCGTCCAAAAGAAACACATCTTTAAATTTAACTTTAGATGCCTCTTAGAGTCTCTCTTTTTTTCGTTCTTTCTCTTTTCCTCACCCTCTCCCAACTGGCTGGCAAACGCTTTTGGTTTGTGGAAAAGCAAAGCCAAGTTGCCTGGAAACTGCGAGCATGTTAGAAAATCGCTCGATAATGCAGCTTTTTGGAAATGTGGCGACAGCTCCCGGGTGCCCTGATCGGTTTACAGGGACGCGAGCATGCAAAACACTACAGACTTTAACACTTTGATGCAGGAAATGTGTAAAAGCTACAATTTTAGCAATTTATAGACAAATGAGAAGGTTTAGGCATAATGACGTGGCAGTTTATGAGTCTAAAATCAAGGTGCTATTTAATTTATTAACCCCGTAAAGTCTTACATAAGAAATATTAGGCCGAAAAATTACCTTTAGACAATTTTTTTTAATATTAATAAACTGTTTTATATTTTGATCATAGCTAATATAGTTTGGGAATGTGAAGGAAAAAACTCAATCAGAAGCCTGAATCTGGTGTAGATGCTTTTATATGAGTATTTATATGATTTATGGATAGCAGTATTGCAAACCCTTACATAAAATGCTATAAATATCAGTCATATTATCTCCAATAATATGTCCTAGTAAGATGAGATTGAAATGATGCAAAGATTATACAATTCAATGCTGATCGAGAGCTGAAGAAGTATAGCTCCTGTATGTTTTGGAGGCTTGTGAAGATCATTGCTCCTCTGAGGAACAGTAAAACAAACGCTCCTCAAAAGATCCTGAGGATCAGATTTGAGACGCACTGATTCTTCTAGAAAGTGATTGATGGAGAATCAAGTAAAGCTGAGCTGCTTCAGTTCTAGGAAGAGCTCGTCTGGAGATGAACTGCAGTTGATGCTTACTTGATCAAAATGTCAAAAACATGCTGAAGAAGGACTTTTATATCATTAAACTAAAAGATCTTTAACTGGATTGTTTGCAATAGGTTTTAATCATTTAAAGCCTTAGAAATGTAATTTTTTGTCTTTTTTGTGTGTATTCTAGTAGGTTTCTTTTTAAACTCCAGATATTCTCTGAAATGTCACACTCTGAAGCTGGATAGGCCTCTTTCTTTGAATGACAACTGAGTAATTACAACAGAGAGAAACGTGACTTAACTAGAAAAGCAGAGTTGTGATAATAGGATGCCGTCCAAAGTCCTGCCATAGTCCATCATGTCTTAGACTGAGTAATAAAGCTTTTCTGAAGGTGAAGCGTTTAAAGTCAAACTTTAAATCAGTTATAAAGCCTTCATCTCAGACGTGTCTTCTTCCCTCTTTTATTGTTTTAACGCATTACCAACAATATTCCTGTGTTCTGTATTTTTTTTACATTTCATTTGTTTTAAGTAAGGTCAAGTTAAGCATCTAAAACGCTCGTAATTCTAGTCCTAATTTTATTAAAACAGCAGCATAGCTTTTACAGGACTAGCGCAGGCATTGATGAATGCATGCAGCCGTGTTATTCCACTGCGATGGTTATTGAATCATTGCGACGTGATGTTAAATAACAGGCAGTAGTGTTATATGTTGTGTAGTTGGTAGAAGCAGTTCGTCAGAGGTGTGTTCGTGTGTAGAGCAGACCACTGCTTAACCTCATAAATCAGAGAGCGCAGGACAACCGTCTAATGTTTCACTGGCACCAACTAAACCAAATAAAACACCTTTAGTCTCACCTCAGTGTAACCGGTGGAGAATGTTCTTAGAAGGAAACAGTTATGAAATGATGCTGGAAAGAAATAAAATAAAATAAATAAATAAATAATAATAAATAAATCATTTATAATAGCATTTTTATATTTTATACAATGCATTTGGACATTTTACTATACATAATAAGTTATGCATTTAATATATAATATAATATAAATTAATAATATATAATAATATAAAATCTAATAATTATAATACTGTATGTTAATGAAAATTGGAAATTTAATTATATACATGAATAAATGAACGAATTATATAAATATTTTATGAATGTAGGTTTTATGGATTAATACATACTTTTAATTTATATGTGTATATACATATTTATTTAATAAAAGTTATATTTTCATTATATATAAGTATCAATATATATACTTTTATGATACTTTTATGAGCCACACACACACACACACAATATATAGCCTATATATATATATATACATGTGTTTGTGTGTATAAAATCAATATTAAAAATATAAAGTAAAATTATTGTATGTATAATTTTTAATATTAAGAATTATTGGCAATTAATTATATCTACATATATTCTTAAAAACATTTCATATATTTGACATAATTCTGAATGTCGTGTGTGTATATATATATATATATATATATATATTGAATTAACATTAGAATTATAGATGAATTATTATATGTAATATACATTTTTAATTATGTTTTATTGATAACTTATTATGTAAAAAAGAATTGAGGATTGAACTAATGCTTATTTTTAGAAAGGTAATGCTTCCTGAATCACTTTTGGAAAATGGCAAATTTTTCAGACTGGATCTAATGATGGACTGACCTGCATTACAGGCCTGAAACGGTCTGGAGAGTTAAACTCTGCTAATCACAGTCAGTTTATCAGCGGCTCCATCGGAGGACCGCTCCGGTCCCGCCGAGATCCGAATCCGTCACATTAATCCTTCCGCAAATGTGTTTGGAAGCGAAAACACACAGAGCCCTAATTTATTTGAAGCAGCTCCTTACTCAAAACGTCTCGGCCTGCGAGCTGCTCTGTGTCGAGGTCAGAGGGACGTCGACTCGCTCTTTAAATAGTGAAGAAACGGCTGACTTTAAATCCTGGGCCAGATGGGATTTCTCCGAGTGATCATAAAAGCTCTGAAGACAGTTCACAAATCAAACGCTGCAGTATTATGTTAAGCTTTCGCACTGTTATTGTTATTGCATGTTTGCGCATACAAACGTAATTCACAACTTCGCCGAGGAGAATTTGAGATTGACACCGCGGCTCAGACGGGCATTACGAGGTCGGCTCGCGGATAAACGTGTTCTGTGGAAAGCGTCTGATGTAGAGTTCGGTGCAGAAGAGCGCGTGAAGCAGGCCGTCAGCAGGTAGCGCGGGAAGCGGGAAGGTCCTGAATGGAATTCAACATGTGGGCTTAAGTGGAAAAACTGGAGATCTCCAGAGGTCATCCTTCTTTCCGGAATGAAGGAAAGTAGAGCTTGTGGTGCTTCAGGTGGTCTTTGGTGAAATCATTCATGTTCAGAGCTCTGCTTTACTGAGCTCTTCATGTCTGTGTGTGTGTGTGTTAGTCAAAGATGAACAAAATGACTTTATTATGGCAGTATAAAATAAGATTTCATATTATTCATTTCCTAAATTGATGACATATTGTTGGTGTCTTTTCCCCCCTGGATCCTTTCTTGAGTTTCTCAAGAATATATGTATGTATGCATGTGTTAGTGCTATCAAACGATTGATCTTTCAAAATAAAAGTGTTTGTTTAGATAAAATATCTTATATACATAATAATATTTACATAATATATAGTGTATACTGTGTATATTTATTACGTATTCATAAATACAAGAACACACATGTACATAGGCCATTTAAAAAAAAGTGTTTATATATTAAATATATTCATACCTAATAAAAATATAAGAATATAAATCTATATATCAATTAAATATTATTTAATTTATATATCAATATAAATATTATAATTTGTAAACAACAGCTTTTATTTTAAACTGTAATCTCTTAAAAGAAATCTATTTTATCAATAGATTTATAAGTAAATATAAGGTGTTATGGTATGTAGTAAATACCATAATATTGTTAAATATTATTACAGTTCTAAATAGCTGTTGTCTATTGTTATATATTGTAAAATGTCATTTATTTCTGTGAAGCGCAGCTGAGTTTTTAGCAATATTACTCTAGTCTTCTAGTCACATGATCATTTCTGATTATTATCAATATTGAAAACAGTTCAAACAGCATTTATTGGAAATAAAATCTTTTATAACATTATAAATGTCTTTACTGTCACTTTTGATGAATTGAATGCATCCTTGATGAATAAGGTATTATGTATGTATCTATATAGGCCTACAGTAAGTCAGATTTTCACACTTGCCATTAAAAGTTATAAAGCTGAGATACACACACACACACACACACACACACACACTCCTGGCTTCATTCACTGTGGTGGGACAGACGAACTGTTGGGATGTTCCAGATTTATGAATGTCTTTTAAATCCTAATTATTCTCACAGACACTAATGCCCTTAACAGGCCTGTTTTGGCTTATAGACTCGAACGCTTCTTTGTGGCATTTTGACGCAACGCTGTTATGAATCTGCTCTTCATGAACGTTCATCTGGATCTTCTCGCAGTAGCCGCTCTTATCGCTTTATGAACTGAACTCATTAAACGACATAAACTGCCTGTTATCACAGCCTCATGTAAACGGCCTGTCTCTTTATCAACAGTTTAATAAACCAGAGAAAAGGCCTTTTTTGCAATACTTGAATGTGCAATAACTCATCTGAAGATGTAAAATACACACTAATAGTAATGTCATGAGGCTGCAATATCTCTGGATGGATTATTGTCCAAATCCGCGAATAGTTTTGCCGTGACATTATACACTCCACCTCATTACATGGCATGTGAAGTGTAGCTTAGACAGCCAGAGTCCATAAATGGAGTAGTTTCTGATGCGCAGATCTCAACCTACATTCATAAAACATACTCATCCGCTCTCTGCTGCTGATATCTGGAGCCAGCGAATGTATACAAACTATAAATCCAAGCTCTTCGCTCTCTGTTTATTGTTGGACGCCAGATTTCACCCGGCTCACATTTTTCAGGGCGAAAAAGCCTTGGCAGAATTACATTAACCTGACTCTAAAAGGTCTGACAGGCCAAAAGACGTCTATTTTAACATCCATCACGGCCTTATGATGGGAATGTCCACAAACAGAGGAGAACAAAACGGAAAATGAGATGTTCCCATGCTGTTTACTAACAATCACTTGTTAAAAGTGTTATTTGTCCAGAATGAAAAGCCATCCTCCATGTCATTTCTGGATTCTGGGCTATTGAATAGTTTGCAATTAAATCTAAAAACAATTATGAAATACAAAACCTTTAAAAGTTAAATCAACCAGAAATAATTATAATAATAATAATTTGGTCAAAAATAAATATAAAAATAACATTTAATATTAAACTAAATATATAATAAATATGATTACATCATTGCATTCAATTACAGAATTAGAACAGTAAAGTCTTCCTTAATTTTTGGATTTTCCAACTATTGCACTATTGTTTTATTTCGTGCAGTTGTTTACCTAACAACAATATAAATGCATATTAATCAATACCGATCAGTATGATGATTTGAATTTGAGCTTGGATGGCGAATAATAATAATTGGATTCGTTTTGAACTAATGTTTTAACATGCAAAACCACTGCTAGAGGGAAAAAAAACACTGGAAACCGTGTGACGACTTGCCCCAGTTGTTCACCCGTCATTTTGTTTTCTTCATAATAAGATTTAGCCTCCGCGTTATTTAGTTTTGACTTTCACAATAAAACATGAGTTGTTTGATGTGCAATCTGTTCCTGCAAACTTGTGAAAAAGGCATGAACTACCGAGTTATGCAATCGAGAAGTATTAGTGAGAAATGTGTTGCAATTAAGTTCATTGCGATAAACAATGTTTTTTTTTTTGTAGTCAATATGTTAATTCGAATAATTATTATATTATCATTATTAGCCTATTTAACTGTTATTCGGGGGGTGTTTGAATTGGCATATATGCATATGCTTTGTTTAATATATAGGCCTATTTTTTATTTATATAAATGCGTATATATTACTTGTTTAGAATTTTTGCTAAAGTGCATTCATTTCCAATACACCAGTTGGAATATTAGTAACAAACGTTTATTTACATTTTCAGTGCAAATACTTACAGACAAAATATAATACAATCAAGTTTATCAACGTCTTAATTCATGAACATTCACTTCCCAAATCGTCATGTGAAGGTCGAGTGGTTGGTTTAAAGCAGAGCTCTGATGCTGTCCTCTCTCAAGGGTCACGAGGGCTCTGTGTCTCAATCAAGCGATGGCTCGCGTGGGCCCCGCTCGTGTGTCCGGTAAGACGCGTTCATCCTCACAGCGGCGTTTGCTGCGCGGCTGTGCTCGGTTCTGTCGTGGAGTTTGTGCTGGATGTGTCATGAGTGCTGACCGCCAGAGCTCCGGGAATAATCACACTAGCTTTGTTAAGGTCAGAAATGTCCACGTCGCTTTTGTCCTCCGCTGCGTCCTCGAATTCGGACTCGCTCGGTTCGCTTTCGCACTCGGAATCGTCGCGCTCTTTGGGTTCGGTTTCGGCGGCGGATTTATCCGGCTGTTCTTTTTCTTTGTCCTTCTGCGCCTGCGCTTCTTTGGAATGCCGCCATTTCATCCGCCGGTTCTGGAACCAAACTTTGACCTTAAACAGAGAAGGGAGAAAGACAGTTTAGAAAAGCAAGAAGTTTTTGTTTTTATTCAAATTTAATCGTGCATTTGCATTATTATTAATCGCATTGCAATATTTCGAGAGGGCATTGAGAGATGGATGTGCATTGCTAAATTTGGTGAATTTTATAAAAGAATAAAGAAATGCATGTACAAACTAAATCGAAGTGTTTTTTCCTCCAACAATTAATTGAAATGTACTAGAAAAAAAACTGATTTCCACACTTGACTGGAAAATGTTGAAACTCCTTATCGCTTATTCTGTCTTCCGTGTCATTTCCGATATCGAATAAGACAGAAACTCTTGCCCAATGCCCTAAATTAGGATGTTTTGAAACGAAACAACTGCACCCCTCCTGCATTTGTAATAATTCGTTATAATTGACTTTCATTTCTCTAGAAATGCGGGTGTCGCAATGCTCCAGCTGCTATAACGCTCCAGATGGCTCTCTGCAGGCCGAAGCATCTAAAACCTTCTTTTTTCTTTTTTTAAGCCATGCATTTATTTGCACTGATGATCATTCGCTCACCTGTGCATCGGTGAGGCCCAGCATCGCAGCCAGCTGTTTTCTGTCCGGTTTAGTGACGTACTTCTGGATTTCAAAGCGTTTCTCGAGGCCTTTCCGTTGGAGGTTGGAGAACACGGCTCTGGACCACGACCGTTTCCTCTTGTAAGTCTGTGGCATTGTGTCTTTGGAAAGCACCGCATAAGGCCCTGTTCGAGTCAAACAACACACCCGCCATTAGTACAAAACCTCAGTGCAATTTGACCTAAGCGCATGTTATTAAATTGCATGACAGACTCTTCACCGCACACGCATGCAAAATAAGGCAGTGCAACAATAATGATAATAATAATAATAATGAACGAGTCATCCGTGCTCTTGCTGTTTAGGGCTCGACTGGGATGTCTACACTACCTGGGAAGGTGTCTTGAAACTGATGTTGCCCTGATTGTCTGGCGGCATTGCTTATTGAACCCATCATGGAGGAGGTTTCGCTCATGGTCGGGTCTATGGACGCGAAGTACGGGCTTGCAGACACATGGACTGCTGACTGCCGATTCGGACTAACAATCGATGTGAGATCTGTTACAGAACGACAAACACCAATTATTTCCAATTAAAATAGCCTTTTAATAACAGAAGCGATACTTCATTGTACGACTTTACACTACTGGGGCATAAATAGTGCGTTGTTAATGATGGAACAACAAAAACAGATCGATTATTTAAAAAGCAAATACTAGTAGCTATTATGCATCTGTTTGTCAACACTTTCCAATTGCATAAGCTACACAAACACGCGCATATTTGTTTAAAATATGCATGCATGACGTACGAAAGCATGTCTAGAACGCATTACAGATACTGACATGAATTAATTATTTAACAAGCGCGTGGGGTTGGACTCTCTAGGACATTACTATTCTGAGTTGTTCAAGTAGATTTGTCCTTTTCGTAAATGCGATGTGACGCTTGCTAGGAAAACCCTAAGTGCGCGATGCACACAAATACGTCTTACCTCTCAGTGATAGAGGTTCTTTTCCCTTCGGCTCGAAGTCTGTGGATAATATCCGATCAATCCCGAACTTGAGGTCTTTACTGGACGGCGGAGGCGCGGACTGCGCGTTGATCGCGGCTCTGGATGTCAAGTGTATTCCGTGCCTGTGATACGCGGATGCGCTTGGAGTGACCGGCGACGGTCGTAACGGGGAACCCGACGAATGAACCTGCGCCCGGGCCCCGATGTGAGCCATAAGCGAAGACGATCCGGGGATGTTCTCGGCATCTCCGACGTGCAGAATGTCAGCGATGCAGAACGAGGGTTTCTTCATGCTGTCCACCCCAAAACCGCCCGAGCAGTACGCGGTCCAGAGGCTGAAGTTCGACGCGTAAAACGGATTGAGTCCCGTCGTGTACATCCTGGCAGGAGAAGCCCAAACTTGACAGAGAATCGCTCACAACTACATGTAACGCGACGGTCAGGTCTCAGGAGTTGCCCTCTCTCGCGTTTCTCCTCAAGTATGAAACTCCAAACAGGAGTCCAAAAAGCTCTAAGCAGGAGTTCCGTTATTGATTGGCTCTTTGTGAGCCAATGGAAGTTGACAGAAGGGTCCAACACGCCCCAAACACGACGAGCACTTCCAGTACGACTCTTAGAAATCAGCACGTCTATTAAATGGCGATGGATCAAATGATACAGCATTAACACAACATTTTCAGTGTTTGTCTTCCTTTTCAATAGTTATTTTAACGTATCAAACGTAGTGAAGCCCATTTATTTAGCTATTAAACGCGTTGTTTTTTAACACAAATAAATATTTTGGCCAATTTCAGCAAATTTATGTAGGTTTACTTGGATTCATTAAAACCGACTAGCATTTGTTTATTTGTTTTTTTTAATGGTGCACAGTTTAGGATAATTACTTGGTTAAAATGATCATTTTAGGTTTTGCATGCATTCTAATCTGTTTCTTAATTTTCAAAAATACGCAAACAACAAACTCTGATGATCCGGAGTCAAGTGGCCTCTGTAATATGCTTTCTTCAGACGCCTGGGAGTGTGTTTTGCTCTGGGATTAGGAAACAGGAGTTTCTCGATGCAGGTCATCCTGTTTTTGATGAGCTCTGATTCGGGCTAAATGAGCGGATATTCCTGCTAGATTTAGGCCAAAAATAGAAGATGCTTTAGTATTTTAGGATACAGCAGAGGACCCCTATTTCCTCCGGCTCGGAGAGGTGGAACTTTATAATGACTGTTAGCACTTCCTTTTTTCAATATTTGTGCAACTTTATCTCAACTCGCAAGTCGCGCGGTGACGCAAATCCGTCCTTATGCTTATAATAAACAGAGGAAACCTATTCTCCGCCGAAACGAAAACACAATTAACTTCAGAGGCGATACTTCATCCATATGTACGACTTTACATTACTGGACCAAAAATAGAGCGCTGTTTACCATGAAAAAAAAACCCCGACCGATTATCAAATAAAATATTACATCTGTTTGCCAACGCGATTTCCAATCGCATATAAAGAAGCACACTCATATTATTCTAAAAGAATTTCCAGAATGCATTACATGTGCTGACTGGTATGTTATGTTTATGGTCATTAATGACAGCAGATGATTTTACCCCATGGTGTTTTTTAGAATATCTTCCTCTGATGGCGTTCATTAGTCGTGATTCATTACCGGAAAGGTCAATGACCCTGACTGCCTCCTATCACGGTGTTTTCGAATGACTCAATTCCGGTTTAAATTTAGAGATGAAATGTAGCGCTTTGCTCTGGATCAAGCAGTCAAAACAATCCAGGGAAGAGGATGCGGAAGACGCGCCGCGGGTGAACGCGCACGTTATTTCATTTTAGTTCAGGGCCGGTGAAATATTCGGGAGCGAGATCATAAAACAGGTCATAAAACTGACCGACCGCTGGCATCTCACTGTAGTCACTATTAATATAGATTTATTAACATATGAACAGAAACAGTTAAGATAACGATTAAGCCTAAAACAATGCATCTCTAAAACAACACGCATCTTTGTCCGTGTTTCAAATAGATTATTATATATATATTATTGTTTAAAAATAAAATAAAATTTAAATTTTAAAGATTCCAATTTTCTGCTTGCTTTAGGTTTAAAGTTTCTACATTCTTAACATAATAAAAATGTATCTGAATTCAATTGTAATATTTGTCGATAATACAATTATGTGCCTAAGCTTTTTTTGTTCCAGGCCTATTCCGTGTTTGTATTATGCAAAGTTAGTTCCTCGAAATTGTTACTCATTTCAGAAAAAGATTATGTAAGATAGTTTAGAGAACTTTTTATTTGATAATTTACCATTATACCCCACCCCATAAACTGTGAGTTTGCTTCCTTAAAAAAATCTCCTGAAAAATAAATAAAACAAATAAAACGAAAGGTAATGACAGTGATAAACCTAAATACAATTTCTGCCTTGATCACGGTATTACATGATGAGATATCGTGCTCAAGATAACTATAAAAGGTTCGGTCTTCAGGAAGAAAATAGGTTCAACCCTGAGTTTCCGGATATCTGTATTGTCCATATCTGCATTCCTATCTTTATCTACGCCTGTATTGTGATAAATATATTCGTGTTGAAAGCACAAAGTCATCTGCTGTATTTCTCACTGCTGGAACTCATTTAGAAATGAAATGTTCAAATAACAGTGTATGTGTGTCTCTGTTGTGGTCATATAAAACATTACACTTGCCGTGATGACTCAGTGATTTTGAACGGCTATCTCTTCCTATTCGCAGTGATAATATCAACATTTGTTCCTCTGGGAATGACTTTATTTCTGGACCTCCTTCAGGAGCATCTGTCTGTCAGCAGTGACGGGCTCGTCATGCTGGAAACATTAGAAAATTAAAATATCATAATCGTTAAATGCCGATCATGGGAAAGTTTGGAGACCTTGTGGAATTGGTTTGTTTTCCCAAATTCCCTCTGGTTGATGAAATCGCTGTCCGGAGAGTTCAGTGGTGATCTAGCCAGCTCGGTGCGGTTCATTTTGGGGCTCTGACAGCCTCGGGAAACATTTGTTACGGATTATTAATTGCTTTTTTAAGCGCACCCTTGACAGAATGAAAATCCGTCAGTATAACTGCAATCATATTAGCGAAGCAGCGAATAAAAACATAGCCTCCAACTAGACCTATCGCCACAAACTCATTTCTGTTCTTCGAATTATATTTCATCAGATCTTTAGACATGAATGGCAAATCCTCATTCCAGTGGTCCTGACATGTAAAGGGAGCTAGCTGGTCTCTATGTGTGCCTAACCTACACAGAAGCTGGTTAACAGGTGTTTCACGTCATAGCTGTGAGTCGATCTGTGTAGAACACCGCTGGAACGCTGGATGGACCAATCAGAACGCGCCAGAAAACATAAATAGTATAACAAGAAGCACATTCCCAACGAATTAGGCCTATTTAGTAAGTGATTTTCAGAGATCAGCAATCTGTTGAGTTTCCAATTTCCATTTGGCACCCCTAAAACCACGGTTAGCCAATACACAAAAAATAAATAAATAATATAAAATAAATGAAAATAAATATAAATTCTGTAATTATTAAAAACAAATATATGTTAATGTACTGTGTTGTTTATTTAAATTGTAATTTATTCTGAAAAGCAAAATAACTAATCGGAAAGCACTGATCATTCTGCTGTTTGCTATATTTACTGCTCTCTAGCGCCGTACATTCGTTTCTTTCTTTATTTTTATTTACGTATTAATAGTTTGTATTTCCACTCCTAAATATAACCATAAACATTTATTGGAGAAGATGACCCAGGTTCTTGCAGGTGGAAAAAAAATCCCAACTCGCTTTAATGAGGGCATTCTTTTGGACACAAAAATTAGATCCACATTTTAGAGACATTAGATCACGCTATCCCCTTTATTGTCTTCATCCACCTTATTTTAAAAGTAAAGACGGGGCGTTATTTGTAGCTTTGCGGTTTTCCGTTTTATTTGCTACCGTTTATTTCACCTGTACAAAAACAGTGCGTTCTGCTGCCTGATATTGTAATGCAAACGGATATTTCTTACGTTATGTTAAGGCATTGTATTCATACATGCTGATTTGTGGCGCAAATATTTGTACTTCAGGTTTGCAGATAGCGGCTAATGAATCGGGAGTCGGGACATTTAAAGAAAACATTGATCAACAGGCCTTAAGGTTTAAAGCTGAACTGTTGTGGCTACACTAAATAATGCAATTTAATAATAGCAAATTATAGGGGGGATATACTTTATCCCCTAGTAAATTATATTTACTAGGGGATAAAGCAAAGCAGAAATATTATCCAATGATTAGATGTTCTGATCGTCTCGATATGCTCGTGTTTACAGGTTGAAGTCTTTGGCCTTTCGTGCGTAAAGAAATCCAGACGCGCCACTTAACTCTTCTCGTTCAATATACACGGGGTTAAATCAAAAGCTCCGTGTTAAATAACAGCGAGACTAATGGAAACGCGGAAAGGTCATAACAAACCATTAGGATGCTGTCTGAGATCCAGCCGAAGCGCCACGACACTCAGCGGCAGAAGATTCACCCACAGAGCTCCTGCTGGCCCGATAAGGCCCCTTAATGGCCCGCAGTGATCGATTGTGCACTTGTTTACAGAAAGTCATCGCTCTTGAAGGAAGCCAGATGCTTCTGCAGCTCTGGAACATAAGCCTGCGTTCATGATCCCAAACGCGTGATGAAGTAGTGCAATAACGCGACGTTTAATGGAAGGAACGCGCGCGACGTATCAATATATAGCTATCTTAAAGATGATAATTTCCAGCTATCCTTCTTCTTTTGAAATATATGAATAAACAACTGCGCGTAAGTGTGTGTTCAATGCATGGCTTTAAAACAATTTATAGAATATTAAAACATATAAGAAAAAAAAAACGTATCTTATTAAATGCGCTCTATTGTCAAATGCAGGCTACATACATTACAACATTTTTTTTATATATACAAAAAAGGAATAAAAGCATGAAAGAGGCAAGTCAATTTAAATAATCTAAAAGAAATTAGTAAATATTATTATTATAAAAATGGAAATATTAATATTATTACATTCTGATTTCATTAAGCAATAGGAATAACATTCAATTTCTTAAGTTTTTAATATATACGATATAGACTCTATAGTCAAATACACTATTTCCATACATTAGTTTTATAATATTTGAAAAAATCTGAAACTGGAACTTTTTTCTGAATAATGCATGAATGAAAAACAAACAAACAAACTAAAAAAAACACACATAACCTAATAGTCCAGTTCAAATAATACATTTAAATTTGTCCAATAGAAAAATCGCTTTCAAATGGTAATAATTTCACTAATGTTTGAATTTGTAAATTTGTCCCTATAGAAAAAGCTTTCGCTTAATTGACATGAATTCTATTTTCCAATTATTTAATTATGCATATTCACACGCATGATTAGAGGAAATGTTGGCATTGCACTGACTGGTGACTGCGTAACCTGATGCTGCTCTCTAGTGGTGAAGTCACTGATTACAGCCTCAGAAGCTGATGGTCGGAAGCACTAATTACTCGAGACAAATTCATCAGCTTTCTGAGCACCATTCTCAGACATCATCTGCCTGCTGTGTTACTTTAATTATCCTGGTCTATTCTAATAGATTTGAAACTGTCCAGATTTGAGCCGTCTCATTTCCCAGTGCAGTCGTGTGTCTGGGGAGCCACTCAGCGTTGAATCCAAACACATTTGGCAGCACTAGCCCATATTTCATCACTGTTTACTGCATATTCATTCCTGCAATCCCCAATGCGACGAGAGTCAGCTGTTAGAATACTTCCTTATAAATGTCATCTTGAGAGCTTCTGGTTCAAGACTTAAATGTCATTGACACCCAAACACACTTTTCTTTAAACATCATTATTAGGATTAAGCAAAATGAGCCTGATTTCATCCCGAAAAGTCCAGCAGCTGGAGTATCTGTGAGGTGTTTTACATTTCTGTCTAACAAAAGAGTTTATTTGAGATTCTAGGTATCATTATCACTATTAGAAAACACTGGAGTTCACTATCATGGATATAAATGAGCATAATATGAGAAGGATATTTTTACATGTGCATTTAAATGAAAAAACTTGATTTATTTGTCATGATAAAGAGGTCTGCACAGGATATGCAGTTTTAAATCATCAAGACAGAGTGCAGCTGGAATGCTGGGAAACAAAATCGCTTCTGACAACAACTAATAAACATAAAATACACGCAGACGTAATAAACCCACAATCGTTTTCTGTGCAAAAATACATTCTTAAAGAAATAGTTCGCTTAAAAATGAACATTTGCTGAAAACGTCCAAACAGCCGATTAAAAACATTGCAATAATCCACTCCAGTCCATCAGTTAACATCCTGAGACGACCAAAGCTAAAGCAAATCTATCATTAAGACATTTTTAACTTCAAACTCTTTCGACTAATAATCCATATTTCATAATAACTCCTCCTGCAGTGAGAAAGTCCATCTCCTGTTGTCTTTTACCCACAATCCGCTGTTTTGGACTGTTTATTGTTATTCTGACGGAGACTTGCATATCATTGCTTATTTGTTGATCATTTGTAAGTGGCTTTGGATAAAAGCGTCTGCTAAATGATCTGTGCATACTTCTCTCCTGGTGCAAACCAGGCCACTTTATTATGGGAGGAAGTGTCATGGATTAAGGACTTATATTTTAGCTGGAGGCAACGGTCTGAAGTTAAATACGATGTTGCTAAAAAGAACATTATTTCGTGTATTTGGTGTAATACAATCTGTTTATGCGGTTTAAAGTTCCAAACACATTCTGTACATTTTTGTTTCTTCTCTAAGCCCCGCATCCTGAAACAAGTCGATTTATACAAAGTTCATCATTCTAAAAAAGCAAAGTGTGCTCTGATTGGCCAGCTATCCAGTGCATTGTAATTGGCCGAAGCGTGTGTCGGAAATGTTATGCCCCTTACTGTAATGTGATACCGTGTCCGGTATAAAGACTGCTCTGTCAGGTTCAGGAATCAGTCCTCTGTATTAATGTATTATATAATGTATTATAACCTCCAAGACACACTTACTGCATGCTCGTTCTTGAGTTTAAGGGGCTTTCCCTTCCACTAATGCTTAGACAGTTTATACTGCATGCGTTCGGCTCAGATATGGACACTGAAGCGGTCTCGGCTACTCGGTTGATGTAAAAGTGTTTATTGCAGCCTCGCCATGAATGTTTCTTAAGTATCTGTCCGTGCTGCTTCTGTAAAGATAGATGTATACGCATCTTTTGTATAAATATATCCAAAATCTGTCAAATCTAATGTAAGCGAGAGCCAAAGGGTTAGGTTTTAGTCACATAAAGTTGGTTAATGGAAACGCTGTCATTTCGAAATACTTTTTTTTTTAAATCTCCATTTATCAAATATAAAGTTTTGCACAAGTCTAGTAATGCAATGGCACATTTCTCCAAACCTGATGAAGAAACAAGCTCTTGGATGAGCACACTTCCAGCAAATATTCATTCTTGTGGGACTAATTCCTAGTGTAACCATACAGGACATTTTTACAGGACACGTCCTTGCCGTGATTTCTGTATTTCAGGAAAACAGACACGTGCATGTATGCGCATTGCTTTGATCATTCTCTATAGATCTCACTTTCTCACACACCACCTTTATGTACAGTACCGGCATGTTATGGGTAAAACTAGCCAGGATGTGTCCGTAAGAAACAGCACATATGGCCACTATACTAATTCCTTCAATGCCTTCTGGAGCTGCTGCAAGACACTATTTCCTGAAAGCATTCTACTATTACAGCATAGCGCCACATGTCTAATAAATTCCTCTGTCATGGCAGGTCTTCTGAAAAACTTTACGTGATGAAATGCATGTAGAATTGTGTGTTCATCTAAACCAGCTAATTTTCGTTCAGCTCCTAAAACATAACTGTATGTGATAATTGTGCAGGAAAACAGTGCTTTTCTTCTTTTTCTTTTCGGCATGTTTCAGAACATGGACTCGCTCTCTCTGAAGTTACCGAAGGAAAGGCTGAAGGTGCTTCCGAGTCTCTTGGTGACTCCACCGCTCCTCCAGCTCCAGTTCCACAGAGACGAGGATCCTCGCTCGTACTCCTGGCCCGCTCTCCTCTGGCTGCCCGACTGACACTCCTTCTCCCCGACGGGTGAGAGATTCATCCTCCTCTCAGCCTAGGAAAACATCATTTACTGCTTTAAATAATAGCAATTTCACCAAATTGCATATTTTTTGCCCAAAATATGAGCCATAAAAACTAGCCCTAATTATTTCCCATGTGCACATGTACCTCGTGTGACTGTAGAGTGATGACGTCCAGCTCCAGTCCTCTGTCTGTGCAGCTCTTTAGCATGTGAACGACCTCGGCGTGTTCGGCCCACCTGCAGTCTGTGCCATTCACAGCCACAATATAATCCCCCTCCCGGAGTCCCGCCTCCTAAAACAAGTACATAATGCATAATGTAGTCATAACAAGCATTGTAAATGTTACTGTCTGTAATGACGTCTCTTACCTCTGCACATCCCCCGGGCAACACCCCAGCAACCAGAACCGGCGAATCACCTCGAAGCGTGAGCCCGAGCCCCGCCTCTCCTCGAAGCAGACCCACGTGGCGCCGCACCCAGCGGTTTCGAGCGGCGAACACAGACAGCGGCCCCTTCACACACACAACAGAGGTGAGCGTGACACACACATCTGTAGCATTTACAGCACATTACAGTGTGTGTGTGCGTATCTGGAGAGTTACCAGTCGGTGGAAGATATCAGTCACTCTGACGCTGCTAAAATCTGGAGCTTTAATGTCAGGCTTCTGCTGTGTGTGAGCTGTAGGAGACAGGTCAGAGGTCAGGGGTCATGTCAAGGCTGGCCCTGCATCCCAATGTGCATACTATCCACCCAATCTGCCCTAAATAGTACTGAAAATTACTAATATAGTATCACATAGAATGCACATTGCATGCTGGGCAATTTATGCATGCATCTCGTCAGTAAAGCCCAATAAAGCTCAATTTGAAAACTGGAGATCAAAGAACCGGCTTTACCGATGAGATGCACATGAACATTTTGTGAGGTTTAGCATGATCAAATGTGAGGTTAGCATTAGTAGTATATAGTTGTGTGCAAATAAATGTTAACACTCACACTGGATCTCTGGAGCCTCTGCGACCTCACAAAAATCATCCTCCTGATCAATATCAGAGTATTTCTCCAGCGAGCGTGCATGAGCGTGTGACAGAACTTCCTGCAGGATGTCCATCTTTCGAAGCATCTTACACACACCGTGAAGACGCAGGGCTTCCTCATGACGTATGATGGCTTTACGCAGATGAGCTTTACCTTCAAAACCAAATAAAATAAGTGTATTTTCACCTGAACTGAAACTGTACATCTCTGTTTAGAAAAAGCACCCTACGACACAAACCGAGTCTCCTTTTGTCTTCTGGATCATGAAGATTGAGTTTTTCCGGCCGTCTGCTGTGAACCTGTATGACAGCTTTAATCTCTTGGCCTTCGTCGTCATCTTCATCAGACACACATTCTAGTTGTTAAATACAATATCAATATCAGTCAATTTGAATGAAAATGATCATTATAAAAGATTGTTTCTTTAGAATGACGAACACAATACAAACATGTATCAAGAAAGTAGATCAGGTCAGTTTTTATGATGATAAAAAAACAAAACACTACTGGTCAAAAGTCATTTTTCTCTTCTGCTCACCAAGGCTGCATTTAATTAAACAAAAATACAGTAAAATATCCTTTAAAATATCTGTTTGCTCTATTAATATCTACAATAATGTTAATTGCTGTGATGCGCTGCTGAATTTTCAGTGTCACATGATCCTATAGAAATCATTCTAATATTCTGATGTGCCGTTGGGGCATAATGCCATTGGTCAGTAAACATATAGATGTTCAGTAGCTCACCTGAAGAGTCACACAGTGCCACAGCGGTGTAGTAATGAGCCAGTGCTCTAAAATGATGTGTTTTGACCTGAACCATAGAGATCCAGGAGAAGGGAACATAGTCCTTCAATAGCGGCACTGACATCGCCTGAAGAACCAGAGAATACACGTCTGATACCTACAAACACACACACAGTTATTAGCAAATGGACCTCCATAAAATTGTTCATTTGTGTGTGTGTGTGTGTGTGTGTTTACCCTCGCTGCCTCCTGGGCGGCTTGCAGAAGCACATTCAGGTTGTTGTCCTGAATGTTGAGTATGACCTTCTCACACACACACTCCTGAACCTGCACATAATAAACCCAGAAATACGTGACTTGTTGACATATTAGATCATAGTGTATAATTAGTGTATATGAGTCTCTTTCTAGTAATACCTGAGCTACCATAAGACGGACCAGCATGCTAAGTGCAGGGCTGCTCATATCCAGACTCGGCGCATGAGAGAAATTCTCCTGCAGGTAAAGAAAAGCACCTGCACACACACACACGCACACACACACACACACACACATCACATTTAAGAGCTCATGTAATATAAGCAAAGAGCATGAGATCTTCGGTTTAGCAGCTCAGCTGTGATGCAATGCACATAAAAGCTTAAAATTAAAGACAGATTTTTCCGATGTTTGCATTAGTTTAAATCTTATAGACAATGCTCAGGGGTCATTCTCAGGAAATGGTGTCATTTGTGTGCTGACCTTGTGACCTACAACTGATATAAGAACCAGTAACTCGCATTATTTGGTAGATTCAACTGTTTTGTTGTTTTCCGGCCAGCCTGAACAATTGAATGGATTATAATGGGGAAATAATTACCTTTGCTTTTACAGACACTGCAATAATTTGTAATCATATTTTTTATAAAATGTTAAAATATTTTTAAACATATTTAAGTAAAGACATTTATAATGTTGCTAATGATTTCAAATAAATATTGTTCTTTTGTACTTTTTATTCATCAAAGTAAAAATATGTGACCCTGGACAACAAAACCAGTCATAAGTGTTAATTGTCCGAAATTAAGATTTATACATGATCTGAAAGCTGAATAAATAAGCTTCCCATTGATGTATGATTTGGATGGATAGAGATACAGCTATATATAAATCTGGAGTCTGAGGGTACTGAAAAATCTAGTTTGAATATATTTTCAGTAAGAAATTGACTAAATATCTTCATGAAACATGATCTTTACTTACTATCCTAAGGATTTTTGGCAAAAAAAGAAAAATCAATCATTTTTACCCAATAATGTATTTTTGGCTATTGCTACAAATAAACCCCAGCGACTTAAGACTGCTTTTGTGCTCCAGGGTCACATATTATGTAAAAATAAAATGTAATATTATTTGCAAAAACACACAAACTCTTTATTTATTTTTTAAAATAATATTTTATTGTGTCCCCATTTTTTAACCTAATCAAAATGACCCAACTACAGTTAGTTAATAGTCACACAATGAACAAACATGATCTGTTTATACAAATAAACTCTCTATTTATATGTAAGGGGCATAATTACATATTTCTGTTGAGCTAAAGCATGTTTGAAAGATTGTCAAATGTTGTGTTATTAATAATAATAATAGACTGATACTATCAGAATGATAAGCACATGGATATATCTGTAGCATACTGTGACAGTGTTTCCTGTGAATGACCCAGAAAAACAGACAGAGATGATCCAGTACCTGCCGCTCTCTGGAAAGCATCGATAGCGTTCTGAATGCCCGTCAGTGTCGAGCGATCTTGCCTGGCCCCGATTTGAGTATGAAGTGCTCCGATGTTGAACAAAACGCTCCCTTTCTCAAACGCCAGTGCTCTCTGGACCGAAGGGACGCCGGTCAGCGAGTCGTACCTGCGACGAGACACAAGATCAGAAGCTCTGTCTCTGATCACTCATGTGCTTGTGTACAACAGTGTGTCTCACCAGTGAAAATGAATTCCCAGACTTCTATGCGGTGAAAAGAAGCGCTGATCCAGGAAATAGAGCTGGTTATAATATTCCATCAGCAGCTCCTGTCCCGCCTCACTCCTGCTGGGAGTTCTCATGGCCTACAGGGAGAAAGAAATTATCATTTCTAGCTCGAAAAATATATATCTTGTGTTTTTGGAAAACAATTCTTCATTTATATCATTCTGTTATTTTTTCAATTAAACAGTGTCGCTTTAAAGCCACAATATGTAAGTTTACGCCACTAAGGGTCACATTTCAAAAATCTTACATATTGTGCATTTAATATATGCTCTTTCTATTTGTAATTAATCTTTCGTGCATGGTTAAGAAGTAATGTGTGCTGTGATCAGCATTGCATGTTGAACTGAACTGACCTGTCTTAGCTCCATAAAATCCTGGATCGCATTCAGGTACAGAGATGCATCCTCACTGTAATGTTCACTGATAAAATCCTGATCAAACAGCAGAGAAAAAAGGTTTCCAGACCGATTTAAACACTGAATGAGTTGACAAGTAATCTGTGTTGACCTCACCTGAAGAGGGACGGCCATGTCAGTCTCTTTGGTCTCTTTCAACCCCAGTGGAATCATGGGAACACTGACTGTCTCACTGTGACATAAATTAATTTTATGTTTTACATACAAAATCCACACGTTCTGCACAACTGTTGCTTATTCTAGAATGACATAATTCAAGATTTAGATGAGTTTGTTTCTTCATCAGATTTGGAGAAATTGCATCAGGGACTGAAAAAACATTCACAATAATCAACACCACTCCAGTCCATCAGTTACCGTCTTAAAAAGCCAAAAGCTGTGTGTTTAAACAACAACAAATCCATTAAGGCGTTTTATTGTGATGTTTTTGGACTCTCATTTTAAAGGCACCCATAAAGAAAGAAACAAACTCATTCCTGTCTTCGATGACCTAAGGGTGAGTAAATTTAACTAATCTAATTTTTGGAGGAACTATTTCTTGAAACAAAACTACAAGTGTGTTTTGCATACTTTAAACATCTTGTGTTGATTCACACAAAATTCATTCATGTTACTTGATTTCATTACTTGTCTCAGGATAAACCCGTTTTTTTTCCCCAGTTATTGAGAAAATGTGATACTAAACTTCTCAAAGCTGCTCGCTGGAAGGCTGAATACTGCAGCAGGTATTTCAAGTTCACTGCCAAATGTTATCCAGAAACTTATCAGGTAGCCAAGTAAACAATGTTTAAATAAAGATAGTTAGGTACAGATCCAGAGAGCGCGAGTGTAACCAACCTCTCAGTCTGGTAGACGTTCATACTGCTGTTCAGTTCCTCCAGTTCTTCTTTGAGAAGCTGCAGGTTGGAGTTCACAAAACTCAGTTCCAATGCAACAGTCTCTTTCACCTTCTGATTACTGCTGGCCCTGAAAAAAAGTTTCATACTTCACATTAACAATATGCATCATGTAAGACATTTAAATACAGTATGTCAGTCGGCTGCCATTCTGCTATGCCATTTATGTTGCAGTATTCCTGGTGAAATGTTTGCAGTTTAACTCTGTAATTTATCATGTAATAATGTAATAGAAGATTCTGGTCACACCACCCACCGCTAAATAAACACACATCACAACATCAACAGAGAGGTGTGGCCTTCCTGTTAGCTCTGGGTCAGGCTGGGTGTTGGGCATAGTGTGTGCTATTATCAAAAACATGCACCTCAGTATTAGCAGATATACTGATACCTGTAAAGGTTTTCAGCTCCGCTCCGCAGGCGAAGCTCTCGGTTGATCTTCTGGTTGAGTTTAGCTCTCCTCTGCTGCAGTTTGCTGCGCTGGGTTGAGACGAGAGGGTCACATCCCTAAAACACACACACACACACACACAGGTCATGTCATCACCAGAAATTTGCAAATTTTGAATTTAATCTCACTGCCTCTCTCAGCATTTGAATATAACCATTACACTCCTGCGCTGTTCTGTCATATTTATACACTATATTACCAAAAGTTTTCGCTCACCCATTCAAATGATCAGAATCAGGTGTGCTATTCACTTGGCCTGGCC
>JAUCMT010000048.1:20122500-20137648 GCA_032357475.1 Enteromius thamalakanensis
AATACAAATTGTTGAACTTGAAAAAAACACTCGACACTGGGAGTCGATTCCTGACCTGGAGTCGATTCCGACACTAGCGCTAGTGAGAGTCGAGGAATCGACTCTTTTGGAGTCGACTCCCCATCTCTACTGCAAAGTGCTCTTCTGCCATAAATTTATCATCTTTTATCTGCTTCAAAAATCACTACGTTTTATTTTGTGCCACCGTACTTACTCATGTAAATACTTATGTAACAGTCTTTAAATAGGTAAAAAAGAGTTTGGTGTTTGTGTTTGGTTGCTTCTAAATTCATGCCTGTTTGGTACTGAAGGAATGAATGAAGCTAAGCTAAAGCTAACGATGTGGAGCCGCGCACTAGAGCGATTATGCAGACAGGACAGATATTTTCCTTTAATATCCTAATGATTTTTGTCATGAAAGAAAATTGATAATTTTGCCCCTTACAATGTATTGTTGGCTATTGCTAAACATATACCTATGACATAGACAATAGACTTTTTATTTATTAAGACATTATTGTTATTTTTTATGATATCTAGAGTTTTAAACACTCAATGAGCCTTTTTTATTCGCAGACATGCTCCTAAGCATTTTACAGTTTGCAGACATCTATTTTTTGTCTTAAACGCTAGTGAAGTGCTTGCACTGTCGAGCCCTGGAGGAACTGACACGGAAAACATCCCAGAATCCCTTTTGATTTCCCTTTGAGACCCAGACGACACCGATGGAAGTCAGATTTCATTTAGTTTAACTGTCTGAGCGAGCTTCCTCATCCCCGTCCAACAGTACATCCCTTACAGCCGGTCTTCAGACGCTCTTTAAGACGGACATCTCTTGTTTTTATTTGTTTCATTAGATCATTGCTGTAAGTGGTTTTGAAAGCTCGACTGGACCAGAAATAAATAGCTGGCTGTTGAGACTTCAATAGTTTATGTGCACACTACAATACTATTCATGCTATTTAGTATATAGGATGTACACTACAAAAAAAGGAAAAAAGTATATATATGTAGTATTGGATATAATATGTATATGCAGTATATAGTAAAGTAGGTTTTTTATTTATTTTTACTAATGATAGAATAACCTTTACAGACTGATCCAAGCTTTGTGGTTATTAAACGATGCATTATGCTTGCAAACTCAGTGTGATTTTGCATTTAATTTGGGGAAATCCCAAGAAAAATGTGCGGTCGGAAGACATTTGCACAGTTAATGCCAGATTACTTGACGCTTAATAGTGAGAGATATGTACGATTATGCGTGTGCATTAAAGCTGTTAGATTTAATATTCCAACGGTGTCACACTTGAATAGTTTCATCCCATGAGGAGCGCTGGGATGAGGAAGGGAGGGTCATGAAATGATTTTGTGTGACAGAGGAGGAGGAGGAGGCAGAGGGAATGAAAGAAGAGAGAAGCATAGAATGTGTAAATTGATTTGAAGGTCGGATATCCATGAATAATTAATATCCAGAGGAAAACACTGCTCACTTTGTAGTGGGTCTCTTGCTCGAGAGAGAGACGGAGTGAGAGATAAGTTTCTTGTGTTCAGAGTTTTAATCCAACTACTAAAGAAGTGAACACACACACATACACACACACACTTAGCTGTGTAATCCAATCTGGTCATGGGGAGCCTTCAGAGGGCCGTGGTGGCCAAGTGCTGAATTGATTTTACACACTTCTTTTCTTGATGCTCATAGGCCTTTTCTGTGCTCTTTAAACTCACAGAACTCTTAGATTTAGATCTTTTAAAATTGCCCTTGAAAGGGTTGAAGGACTGAGAGTTTTAGAGATGCTCGATTTAAAGTGAGGCATACATTTTTTTATTGCTATAGTTAAAGCTATTGATTGGAACAAACCCAACATTTTCATCATAGTACTCAGAAATGACTTCTTTTCAACTGATATCATAATACCCTCTTATTAAAGTTCTTGTTTTATCCTCCTGGGAAAAAAACCCACTCAGTCCTGTTTTCCTTTATTGAATGTTTGGAAATTCATTACATTTCAGAAGTAAAATTGGTGCGTAAGAGACAAAGACCAAAAAAGGTCAAAACTGAAAAACAAATACAAATCCTGCACAGGTCGCATGAACTTCATCAGGTATCTTTAAGCAAAATTTCTTTTAAAATGTGGTTTAGTATGTTATTACATTTTTGAAGATACTTAGTATTTTTTTTATAGTTCTTATTAAAATTCTTTAACATTTTTACTAATTATTTTTAATAAAACTAAAATATTTTCTAATATTTTTTGTTCAGGTTCAGATGGGGCACTGGCACAAGAGAACGGATGCTCATCAAAGTGTCAGATCGGGAGCCCAGTTTTCTGACACAGGGAAATGGATACTCCAGTTCTTCCCCACGCTCCAGACACTCATCCAGCAATGCTCCTTCTGACCCCGAAGCCACGCCCCTTTCCCTGCCTGACCGCCCTGCATCGCAGTCTCCGTTCCTGAAGAGGGCAGACTTGGGCGGCACTCAGCGGCGCTGCTCAGGCGATTCCCAGCCGTCATCCCCTCGCTATGCTTACGAGCCTCCTTTGTACGAGGAACCGCCCTCGGAATACCAGTCCCCACCTATTTATGAGGAACCGCCCACTGACATGCACTGCGACCAGGCCTTTTTTGGCTCTGACAGGTCTCCGGCACGAAAACCAGGTCTTTACCACTCTCCCAAGCAAAGCCCCTCTCCTTACGGTCAACTGGTGTTGACGAGACAGCGGAGCTCTACGCCCGAAAAGATGCCCAATCAGGCCGATCGAGACTATAGCTCGAGTGGGCGGGACTACAGCTCTGCAGGGCGGGACTACAGCTCTAGTGGGCGTGATTATAGCTCAGGCATAAGGGACTACAGCTCTGGTGGGCGGGATTATAACTCTAGTGGGCGGGAGTATAGTGCTGCTGGGCGGGAATATGTAAAGCAGCTTGTTTATGTAGAGCAGTCTGGCTCCTCCCCTCGATTTAGGACGACCGAGCGTCTGCTGAGCTATGGGACAACCAGTTCGAATAGTCTGTCAGCAAGATTTTCTTACGGCGGCTCCTTTACCTTGCAGCACAGTCACGATCTCAATGGTGGCAATCGGAAACGTAAAAACCGGAAGCCATCTTTACCGGGAGGAGAGGGTGACGGCATGGGGTCCGGTCTCGGGGCAATGATTACCCAAGCCCGGTTGGCATGGGAGGCTCAGCAGATGTTGCATCAGCGAGGGGGCGTGTCTTCTGACCAGGGAATGAAAGACGGGTATGAAAGTGATGGGGCAACGCCCCTTCCACTGCCTGGTCCGGTCGTACGGGCGTTCAGTGAAGACGAGGCTCTTGCGCAACAGGAAAGCCATTGGAAGCGTGCCACCCTGGACAGACTGGCATTTCCTCAGACGCTACTAGAAAAGAGTCTGTCGGTGCAAACCAACCTGGCATCACCTGAACCATACCTCCATCCCTCGCAGGTAATGCACAAAGACATGCGCGTTGCATTATAAACTCAAAACATTGCTGAAATTTCCATATTTATGCCACTTCTGCGTATGAGAGGCAATTACCCAATTATTGCGATACCTGGGACACATTACAGTCCTGATTGCCATTTGTTTTAGGTGCTGCAATACTCTGCAACTTTATTTGATGATTTATGGCAAACATTACCTTCACTGTTAGTTACTACTACAGTTTAATCTTCTAACTTTCTAACATCTAGTATCATTATTCTAGCGATGTTGCTTGGGCACTTTCCCATTGAGAATGGGCAACACATTTCTGTCTGGATTCTTGTTGTGGACGAGTCCAAATGTCGGGGTCCATGACTCTTTTGGTGTGAAACAGTAAAGCAACCTAGCAACTGCATAGCAACGTCTTCAAAACTGTGGAAACATAAGGCCAATTCACACCGCACAGACAAACGCCAACAAACTCCAACAGAATAGTTGGCTCAAGCTGGCTGTTGGATTTATAATCTTATGAAAAATAATAGTCATTTTCACACCACACCAACAGACACTGACCAACTCTCACTGACTGGGAAAAAAATGGATGATCCTGTATCAACAATCCAAATTTTACTCATTTTATTAATGTCTTTATGTGCCATTATTCACATGAAAAGATGCTGAATAAAACAAAAGAGGCTGTGGAAGAAGCATTGGCTTTTGTCATTTAAATGAAAACAAACTCCGACCAACATCTGACAGGGGTAACACACTGATCCCACAAACTCCAACAGACTGTTGGCGTTTGTCTTTGCGGTGTTAATTGGCCTTAAGTGACATAGCAATGCCAAAAAATGCCCAGCATGCCCTTTAAAAAACATTATAGAATGTCCTATCAACTGTACAGCAACACTCTAAATACACTCTTACTAAAAATTATGAAATATTGGATTGTTTTCCTTCATGTCATGTGAATAGAAACGCATAAATCTTTTCATCTTTTTTAATCTTTTTTTATCCACTGTTTGAATAAATAGAAAGTAGTTGTGTAGTAGAATATTATAAATGCGAGATGCAATCAAAAACCAGATAAATGCACTTAAATAAACTGAGGTTTTATTAGATGTTAGGCACAGTTTCATTAACAACAATGAACTCAGATTGTGTTTGCTGATTGTGTGTTATGATGTCAGTTTCAGCGGTGCAGTTGAAAGGGTTTTCGGACACACTGGCGTTTAGTTTGTGAATAAGCCAGAATCCTCTGATGAGCTGAACTCTGAGCTCTTTCAGCCCAATATAATGTGCGTTTAACTGTCCTGAATCAGGCCTGACTCGCCGCTTAAGTGTTGCCAGTGAGGTTAATTGGGCCGGCTAACCCTCAGACGCCTGTTACCCAACCACTGATATCTTTGTTCTGGAGATTCCGGGATGAGCTAAACTGTGTGAGAGTTTCCTTAGAGGATTTTTTTAGGTTCTGCTCTATTTGTTAGTAGTAGTGCAGGCAGACAGCGGCTCCAGCAGAAACAGGCAACCAAACCTCCCATAGCACCCCAGCAACTGCATAGCAATACTTGTCATGGTGATGCTCTAAAACCACCCAGTATGACCTAGCACAAACATAGCAACACTCTGAAAACCTCTTAGAACAACTGCATAGCAACGGTCTAAAGAACACCCTAGAAGCTGCATAGCCGCAACCCACTGTACATATACAGTAAAAAGTCTTAGGCCAAAAGTGCAAAAGTCGTAGGCCACTAGTATTTTCAGTAACAAAAAATGGTTTTAAGTCGGTTATTTCTATCTTTTGCAGTAGCATGTGAGTTAGAATTATCAGTTTCAAACATTATTTTGTTATTAATTGTAATAATGCAGTGAGATTTTTGTCTGACAGCAGCCAGTGCTCCACACAGATCTGATATGATCACCGTCCAGTCTGTCTGGAATGACATGAAGTAACAGAACAAACTGAGACAAACTAAATTCAGAAGAACTGTGGCTTTGTCTCCAAGATGAAGAAAAAACCTACCTGCAAAGCTACAGAACTGTTCAGACATTTGTGTAAAAATCCTGTAAAATGAGGATGGTTTCAAAAATAAGACCATGAATAGATTTTTAATTTATCAATAACTTCTTTTAACTAAATCAAATAAATATTTGGTATTCCAGATGACATTCTACAGCAAAAGATAGAAATAACCGACTTAATACCATTTTTCATTGCTGAAAATACTAGTGGCCTAAGACTTTTGCACACTACTGTGTATATATATTGTGGCGAGATGAGAAATTACACAAAACGTGAATTGGTTAGAAAAGCCCCCGGAGGGTGGATTTATTAAATACATTGTCCTTTTGAGTCCAGTGAGCCGTGTTGAGAAGTGCTCTATCCCAGGTGCTGGTGCTTTGTCCGTCTTCCGGGTTCTTTGGTGAGGTGTCCGTGCAGTGAACCCACTGTCGTGGCTGCTGTCTAGAGCAAAGAGAAAGAGGTATTAGCATTCCAGTCAAGTGGAGCGCGATCTCACATGTGCTGTGTCTGCGAGCTGCTTTTGTAGCTCTCTCTTGATGAGCTGCAGTCACGGCTGATTGTCCGAAGCTGGATGAGGTGCAGCTGGATTGTGTCTGTTGCCAGGGCGAGCTGACGAGTGCTCGGGCGGCTTGCCACAGGGACTGTTGCCACGGTCACCCGGCCAGTGGGAACCTGTTGGGTGTCCCCTTGGACACAGGTAATGGGGAGTCTACTTTTGATCTGATTTCGTCTTTGCAAGGCGGGATGAGGGTGGCTTGTACCAGGCTGACCGAGCTCCCTGAGTCCAGTAGGGCTGTAGTCGAGCAGCCGTTAATCTTTACCGTCACCTGCGGTTCCCCGTAGGGCGTTTCTGATGGAAACCACAATTTTTTCATAGGTGACCTGCACCAATGGAAGAGGGTGCAAAGGAGCTTTTAGCTGACATTCACAAGACGTGCACCACCTGCGAACATTCTTGTGAATGCCAGGCCAATGAAATCGGGTCATGAGACGATTTAGTGTCGTTTGACCATGGGATTACAATGAGCCATCTGGAAAAGCATTTCCCCACAGCTTTTTGGTACTAACAACTGCTTTGTACCTTCTTTTCTTTGAGTGTCTTGGGTCACTCGATACAACCGGTCTTTTACAATTGCAAAATATGGATAGCTGAGCAGACAAGCATAACGGACCTATTCAAAAGCATGTTTTAATGACTCATCCTGAGACTGTTCCACAGAAAAATCATAGCGCTCTGGGAGAATCAGTCTCTTTTGATGAGTTCCGGAGCTGTTGTGCCATCAGGAAGGGTCGGCCACTCTCGCCGAGATCCAGTGAATGAAACCGCTGGTGGTGTTGCTCTGGGCTCCGGCCGACTCTTTGAATGAAGGCTCTTTTAAAAACGTCAAAGACCAGGAGGTACTGTACGGGCAGCTGTTGAGCAGCTTTTCCTGACAACAATTGTATCAAGCGCACTGGCCATTACTCTCATGTCAACTTTATTGGTCTCTGCAAAGAGATCCAGGAAGACTTCGGGATCATCTTGTTCAGTGTCAGGTGGGTGGATGAGGTCTGCTGAGCCACTGTTTCTGTCCGAACCTCCTGGGTCATCTAGCTCTGGAACACTTCGCTGTCCTCCTTTTGCACCTGGATAATGCCCCTGGAAGCAGCGCTCCTGGTCATTCCACATATCCAGCAACACCTGGTGTTGCTCTTGATGGAGAGCCGCGAGGGATGAGATGACTGGTCAGAGTTTGCATGCTGGTGGCAGCTCTCCAGCTTCCTTTTCGGGTTTCGGCACCAGTGTAAACAAAGTCAGTGTGAGAAAGGAAGTTGACAAGGTTGGCATGACTGCTACTTGAGCTTTTATTTAAATACCAGAAAACAGAAAGTGTTGTCTGGTTTTATGGGGAAGCTGATTGCGGTGATGATGAGTTGCAGGTGACTTGTCATTTGAATTCAGGGGAGAGTGAGCATTGTGATTGGCTGGGTGCAGAGCCTGGCAGATCTTTTACATTACCACCTCCTCCATGGGCCTCTCCAGAAGCCGAACTCTTCAACGTTGCGGTGGTCTTCCTCTTTCCCTGGGTGCAGGCCGATCAGGATGGGTAGCATGGAACTCTTCTAAGAGAGCACATCATCTCTTGGGACACAAGATCTTTCCTCTGGCCCAAAACCTTCCCAATCCACCAAATACTCTGACATACCACTGCGACATAGATAATCCACTATTTCCTTGATCTTGTAGATGGTCCCTTTATCCACGATTAGAGTTCTTCAGCTGGGCCAGGCTCTATGGGGAGCTAAACAGGGTCAACATAAGGCTTAAGCATGGACACGTGAAAAGTGGGGTGAATCTTGTACTGTGGTGGGAGCTGTAGTTTGTAAGTGATTGTAAGAACAACCTGGGACTAATTTTTTTACAGGGCAGGCACAGGCGAATGTCTCTGGTCGATAGCCAAACCTTTTGACCGGGTTGATAAGCTGGTGCTTCAGATCTTTGGTGGTCTGCTGTGGTTATTTGGCTGCGCTATGCCCTTTGCAGATTGTGATGTGCTTCGTCCCAGACTCTTTCAATCTCCCAGAACCAGTAATGACCGCAGGAACATCAGAAGGATCTCTGGACCGTGGGAATAGAGGGGCCTGGAAACCAGTGGATGCTTGACAGAGGGAGTTCTGAATGTACTCAGCCCAGCCCAGAAACTGGTTCAAGGAGTCTTGGTGGTCATGGCAGAGGGTACAGAGGAACCACCCCACCTCTTGGATCTTCTGTTCTGTCTGGCTGTTTGCTTGTGGATGGTAGCCTGGAGCTTGAAGAAGGCCTTCCAGACCCGTGAGATGAACTGTGGTCCTCGATCTGAGACAATGTCTTCAGGGATATCGTAGAAACAAAAACCTGTTAAAGAAGATCTCAGCGGTTTCCATTGCTGTAGATAAACCTTTGAGAGGTATTAAGTGGCAGAACAGAGAATGGAGAATCAGTCAACAATAACTAGAATACAAGTGTAACCTTCGGAGGGAGGCAATTCAGTGATGAAATCAACTCCTAGGTGTGACCAGGGGCGGTTGGGGATGCGAAGCGTCAGACGGTAACTGACGGGGACTCTTAGAGATAGCGCATTGCCAGCACCCCTTCATGTACCTTCTCACATCCCTTGCCATCTTGGACCTCCAGAAACAATCTTACAGGAGTGAGAGAGTTTTGTTGGCTCCAGGGTGGCCAGTGTCCAGTGAGGTGTGGGTAGCGAGGATGAGGGGTGTTCTTTCTGACTGGGGTACAAAACTTAGATGCTGGGGACAGCGGGTTGACAGGAGCTGGCTCTGACATGGCTGGAGGGGTATCCCATTGGATCGGATTAACAAAGAGATTGGTTTGGGATGATGGGCTCGGGAACTTCCGATTCCTCTTCCTTAGCCTTGAGGCAAGAAAGCGCATCGGCATGCACATTCTTTGATCCCAGACAGTAGGATATGGTAAACCGAAAGAACCGAAAGATGTAAGCCCATCTAGCCTGGCGGGGATTCAAACTCTTGGTATCTCGGAGGTATTGCAAGTTTTTATGGTCAGTAAGCACAGTGAATGGATGCACAGCCCTCTCCAGCCAGTGTTAAGGCTCTTCAAGGCCCAGTTAGATGGCTAAAAGTTTGCGGTTGCCAATGTCATAATTCATCTCCACGGGGCTGAGTTTTCATGAGAATTAAGCACATGGAAGGAGTCGAGATGGGTTCCCCTGCTGCTGAGATAGGACTGCTGCTCCGACACCAGTGGTGGAAGCATCCACTTCCACAACGAAAGGAAGATTATGGTTAGGGTGAATCAGGAGCGGAGCAGAGGTTGAAAAAGCTTGTTTCAATGCGTGGAATGCTTGGGAGGCTGCGGGGGTCCAGGACAGACACTTGGGCTTTCCCTTCAGGAGGGACGTAAGGGGAATGGATAGCATACCGTAGTTTTGGATAAATCGGCGATAGAAATTTGAAATTCCTAGAAACCATTGGAGTTCTTTGACTGTGGAGGGGGTAGGCCAGGTGGTTGGAGCATTAGACTTTCCCTCGTCCATGCGAACTCCATTCTGGATGATGTATCTCAGGAACTGGACTGAAGATTGATGAAATGAATATTTCTCTGCTTTGAGATAGAGTTGATACTCTCTGAGACGGGTGAGGACATCTGCGACGTGCCTAAAATGCTCCTGCATGTTCTTTTAGCCATCAAACTGGGCCTTGAAGAGTGGCACTGGTTGGAGGGGGCTGCGCATCAATTCAGTTTGCTAACTGACCATAAAAACTTGCAATACCTCCGAGATGCCAAGAAGTTGAATCCCTGCCAAGCTGATTGCGGTGATGATGAGTTGCAGGTGACAGTGATTAGAATTCATGGGTGAGTGAGCGTTGTGATTGGCTGGGTGCAGAGCCAGGCAGATCTGTCACATATACGGAGTGTCCTCAACCTAGATTTAAACAAGACAGCTTTTGTAGGACAGACAGAAAACCAAAACAGTAGGTATCATGTTGCTATGCCAACACATTTAGAGTAAACAAACACACTTAGATCACAGTGTTTCAAAAGCTCGTTATGGTGATGTACAGACTGACAGGAATAATTAACACTGATAATTGTTCTGCTTGCGCAAATAAGCTGTATTTTTGGAGCCAAGAATATGAAGTAATTCAGGAAGAAGCAAGGACAGACTGTCCCTCATGGTCTTTACGCACGGCTGAAGTTAAACACCTTCCATGAAACCCACCACAAACTACAGAGCTCAGCCTCCTTAAAACCTTTATGGCACATACTGAATTACAGTCAATCAGTTTGTTTGCAGCAGTTGCAGTTGAAGGATTCACTAGTAAATAAATCGTTCATTTATAAATCATCTTGTTTTAAAACATTTTTTTAAGAAGCAAAATGTGTTTCACTGCAAAAAAAATCGTAATCATTTTTTTTAGACTAGACTTTAAACTAGGTGCATTTACTCAAATTATTTTTTGGAGTTATTATTATTATTATAATTACCATAATTTTTTTATTATTATCATCATTTTTATTACAACAGTGTTCTTGTTGTTGTTTTTTCCTTTGATTTTTCTTACCCCAACCATTTTATTTTCACTTTTTTCATTTTCTCATTCTTTTTATTACTCTTTAATGTAGTTTTTATCGCTACTTTTAATGTTTATGTTATGACTTTGTTCTTGTTTTAATTGTATTTTAAATGTATTATTAATATTATTATTATTATTATTTCTTACCCCAATTTTATTCCCTAATTTTTACCCTAATTCTTACTATTTATTTTTTATTCCATTTTTATTGATTTTTTAATAAAATATTTCTGCTTATTACAAAATGCAATTTAAAATAATGTGAATGTGAAATAATGTTTGCCACTAAAAAATAAACATCATCTAATAGATACATATTTACATATCCCATTCTTCAGAAATGGTGCAAAACTTCTCAGGTCCATGTTATTAATATTCTGTGAGTTTTTTTGTGTTGTTTTGTTTCATGTACCTGCGTGTTTAACTTTGCATGATGCGTTTCGTAATGGCTGATGTTACTGAGGCCAAGAGAGGATAGCGGCTGAATCATGTAAAACTGTATAATTGTATAATTGCCTGAAGGAGGTATTTTTGCGGTCCTGCTGCTGTTGTTATTCTCATTATTTTGGGGCTTGACTCATTTCCTCTTGGTCACCTCTTGACCCGCTGCTGTGGCTTTAATATCTGTGCTTCCTCTGCTCTCAATGCTGCTCTTCAACATCAACACACAATTCTTTCTTTCAGTCGGAGGATCTGGGAGCGTGTTCTCAGTTCGAGGCCAGTCGAAACGCTCGTAACATGATGCCCAGTGCGAGCTGCGGCGTCTTCCCAGAGTTCACACTCCGCAAACCGTCCTCTGAGACAGACATCGAGAACTGGGCATCCAAACACTTCAACAAGCACACCCAGGTACACCACATCACCCATGAAACCCTATAAACCCACTGCTCTTATGTCATTCCTTCATATCTAAGACCTCAGTCATCATTGGATTGCATTGTATGTATATCATTATTTGAGGACATGTTATTGAAGATATAAAGTGACGACTGATATGTATTTAATTTTATCTGCTATTGATGGATCTCATTGATGTACATTTCAAGCTAAAAAAATGTAAATGAAATAAAATGTTAATAAAAACTAATGAACCACAACAAAATTGCTAAATAAATAAAATCGGTATAATTTTAGAAAAACACTGCAAAATTACTACAACTAAACTTAAAAGGAAGAAATTTAAATAGAACTAGAAATAGAAATAGAACTTAAATAGAACAACTAAAATTACAATAGAAAATAAAAATAAATGCTCATTCAAAATATGATTAAAAACAAACAAACATTCCAAAAATATAAAAATTAATTGCAAAAACAAATAATGAAAATACCAGAATAAAACAAGTTTACTTAAAAGTAAAATTAAAATGTAAAATATAAAAATGTATTTTTAATAATTATAAAAAAAACAAATAAAATTAAGCTAAAATTTAAAATATTAAGTAAAATTAAAAATATAAAAATACATAAAAAATAAATTGTAAAAAAATATTAAACAAAATGACTAAAATGAAAATGAAAAAAATAAGAATTAAAAATATGAATAAAAACAACTCCTAAAAAATTGCTCCTTTCTTCCAGGGTCTGTTCAGGAGGAAAGTGTCCATCGCCAACATGCTGGCATGGAGCAGCGAGCCAATCAAGAAGCCCATGATCATGACGACGGACAGGACGGTGAAGCGCGAGGCTGTGGAGCTCTTCAAGCTCATCCAGACTTACATGGGTGACCGGCGGGGCAAAGTGGATCCGCTGGCCGTGGCTCTGGAGGTGGCCGTGAGGGGCTGGAGCTGCCAGGGCCTACGGGACGAGCTCTACATCCAGCTGTGCCGACAGACCACCGAGAACTTCCGCTACGACAGTCTCCAGAGAGGCTGGGAGCTCATGGCCATCTGCCTGGCCTTCTTCCCCCCGACGCCTCGCTTCCACAACTACCTGGAGGGCTACATCTACAGACACATGGACCCTCTCAACGACACCAAGGGTATGCGGAAACCCTGCATTTACATTCAGTCATTCAGCAGACGCTTTTATCAAAATCAACAGAAGAGATGCCTGCTGGAATTGTAAGTCCGGGCCATGCTTTTTTAAAAAAAGCTAAGCTTTTAGTTTGGTTAATTTCTCAAATAACAAGAAGAAAGCTGTACTTAATAACTTAAAATCTGGACCTAAGCCTATATCCACATAAATTAAATTTCTTCAATTTCAGTCCTGTTACAGACATTTTTTTACTTTGTTGTGTGGGAAGAGTAAACATATGAATGTTATTTTAGTATCACTGAGTGATTTTTGAGCATGTTTGGAATTGGATTAATTATTTTTAATTTCAGTCAAAGTTTTAGTAATTTTGTCTTGTACTTTTTTTGGAAAATTGAAAAAAAATGGAAAAATATTAATTATATATAAATTCATATTTTGAATTATGTAAAAAAATATATTTTTCTCATTTTGAAAGTTTTTAGTTTTAAGTCATATTTAGAATGTTTTATTTAGAATATTTATAGTATAATTTGAGTATTTAAACGTGTGAGTGATATTTCACCGGCATGCCATTATAATTTCATTCTAATGAACTCATTCATGTTTATTAAATATATACACTACCGTTCAAAAATTTGGGGTCAGTAAGATATTTAAGCATACATTTTTTCAATTTTTATTTTAAGAAAAAATATTAAAGCTGCAGTCCAGTAATGTTTTTCTCAGAATAAAAAATACCAAAACCTTTGATCTAAAATATTAAGTATTTCAGTGATATTAGCAATGGTAAAACACAACAGATAAATAATGTTTTTTAATGAAGGAATAGTATTTTGTTTCATGCAACATGCAAACTGTTACAGCACTCAGCAAAGTGAAATGCAGACACCGTTTTATTCTGTATGCTCCACACAGTGGTTATTAAACTCTTAAGATGCTGAATATCTCTGTAGCTAAATTTGCATTATATTTGATGTCTGCTTGTGTTTCTGTGTTGCAGGAGTGGCGATTAGCAGCTATGCAAAATACTGTTACCGTAAACTACAGAAAGCTGCTCTCTCTGGAGCCAAGAAGGTACGTGACTTCCCTCTGTCAGAACATAAACTCTGTTCTATGAAAGAAATATGTGTGTGTACTGTGTATATTTACTACACACATGTGAATACACACACATGCATGTATATATTTAAGAATGTTAGGTTTAAAATATTTTTTTGTATTATCAAATACCTGGAAATATTTTTTAAATATATACTGTATGAGTGTGTATTTATATACAAATAATAATATACACAGTACTGTATATTCAGTAATCAGCGACGTTTATTATTTTATAACTTGTATAATGAAAATATTTCGAATATTTTCGAAAATATTTAGAACATTTAAAATGTAAACAGTCAGTGAAAATGTAAATAAATCAGTATAATTTCATAATTTTACTAATATTATTTTTTAACTAGTAATTGATTGGAATGTAACACATTGATTTAAATGTTAATTTCTTAATTAAAGGGCTCAAATAGACCGAAAGTTTGAGAAAAGCTTGAGTTTGTAGGTTGAAGGAATGCTTCTGTGTGTTTGTGCTCTAATGCGCTGCGGGTGTTAATTGGCTGTGAAGTGTCGTGAGGGTCTGGTTCTTCTGCTATTTAACAGTTTTAATTAACATTCAGTTTCCGGAATTTGCCTGTTGCCCTGGAGACGTCGCCGTGACGACAGGCGGTGTGTTTCAGACAGTTTCTGACAGTGCATGATGGGTATCATTGCACACGTATAATGGGACAATCCCGGTGTGAAGCACATGCATGTGTTTGGTGTGAGCTGTTCTGAGGCAGTGTCGTGTGGTGATTCCTGAGAGCTTGTGTGTAAATGTGTGTTTGTGCCAGACGCTCGGCGGGTAATGCTTCAAAACTCGGCTCCGCTCCAAAACCCTAGTGTGCAGACTACATAGGCGTCATTCAATGCACCATGCGCACATTGATAACAGGTAAAAAGGCAGGAATCCAAGTACGGAGAAGTGTGGGATTCGATTCGAAAAGGCAGGCAGAGGCCTTTAGAAGTCTTCTTTGGATATGTGTGTAGGAACCCGTCTGCAGAATCAGCAATCCCAGCATGCACTGTGGTGATAATCTGTGATTGTTTTCTGCTCTGTGTGTCTGCAGGGTTTGAACAAGCCTTCGATTGAGGAGATCGCTCACGCTCGTAACGCCATCTTTCGGCCCTCTATGTTCGGCTCGTCTCTGGAGGAAGTGATGTCGATGCAGAAGGACCGTTATCCTGACCGACAGCTGCCCTGGGTCCAGACGCGTCTGTCCGAGGAAGTGCTGAGCCTGAACGGAGACCAGACTGAAGGCATCTTCAGGTCAAACATCAGCATTCATCAAACACTTTTATCTTATATATATATATATATATATATATATATATATACAGTGAGGTCAATAAGTATTTGATCACCCTGTGATTTTGTAAGTTCTCTTACTTAGAAATCATGGAGGGGTCTACAATTTTTAGCATAGGTGCATTTCCACTGTGAGAGATAGAATCTAAAACAAAAAATCTGGAAATCACATTTTATGATTTTTTTGATCACTTACTTATCAGCCAAATTTCTGACCCTAAATAGTCCAGCTACACT
>JAUCMT010000048.1:20143902-20164711 GCA_032357475.1 Enteromius thamalakanensis
TCCCATTCAAGCAGTCAAAAGTGATTTTGCATGAGCAAAACAGCTGCCAGGAGGCGATGAAAATATGCCCACCGAGTGAACCGAGTTTACAAGAAACGGACTTTTAACTACAGTTACCCCAGAGAGAAGGTAAATCTTTGATTTCATCAGCAGTAAACACGAATCGAACACGCTCATCCATGCATTTGATCGTCTGCTCGTATCTGACACTTCAAAACTGTTTGATTTAAGTTTCAAAAGAGTTTATAAAGTTCATTTATTGAGGATTAAGTCTGTGCTGTGCTTTTTTTTATAGCGTTATCACGCATTGATGAAAATGGCAAATTATTCCAAGCCATGTAAATGCATTATTTATTATGCTGCACTGCATAAGCTGCCAGCTCAAACTGATGTGTTTTTATATTGAAATAAAGGGTGTGTCGGTGTTAACTTGATATGCCTCGGAGAGATGCAGCTGAATGCGGTGCATTGTGAGCTGTAGGGAGGAACGGAAATCATATATACCCCTAGAAACACACTGTTGTGCTGCTATGGAACATCAATGGAAATCTGACTTATCTGATGACAATAGCTTGACACGGTTTAAAATAGAAAGTGCAGAAGTAACAAAGCGGCTCTATTGCCATATCACGGAGAACTGTTAATGGCATGTTTTTTACGACCCTACATTAATAGTGTATTAATATGGTATTACTTTAAGAGTGTATTTACAAATGCACGTGCTTTAACCCCTGAAATGCTCATCAGCAATTTGGGAAAGTTATGCACTAAAATATTGCACTACTCCCTAAAATATTTAGGTAGTAATGCAGTATTTTAGCGCATTACTTTAGTAACTGTTTAAGCAAAGGAGAAAGGACATGGCATGGTGTCTCATACTTTTACATTTGTGCTCCGTATTTAACACACCCAAGTGCACGCACACACACACACACACACACAGTGAGAAGTGAACAACACACAGATATTGATTCAGATATTTCTTTCTGAATGAAAATGTAATGTATTGCGTGACTAGTAATTTTTTTTTAAAAAGCATTCTGATTGCATAACTCGTTACTTGCAATGCATAACCAGCAACACTGCTCATCAGACTTTTTCTTTCTCTCTCGCTCAGATGGACGGGTCAGTCGGGCAAATGCGTGTGTTGGTGACGGGCGGCACTGGGCTGGTGGGGCGAGCGATAGAGCAGGTCGTCAAAGAGGAGAGCAGAGGGAGAGAAGAAGAATGGATATTCCTGTCATCCAAAGATGCCAATCTTTTGTAAGAGCTCCTTGTCAACTCAACATTTTATCACATATTATTAAGCATTACTTCACATATTATAAGTGCATGTTATGTAATAACAATAATGACCAAGTTTTTTAAAAGCTTAGTATGCTGTAGTCTTGTCTGTACGTAACCTTTAAATTGTGATCATGATTACGTATTTGAATCTTTAGCAACCCAGAATGTACATTTAACATGGATAGATCTCTAAACTGCCCCAATGGAAGAAAACCGATCTTATATTTTAATTTCAGTTGCAAATTAATAATAAAAATCATATTTCATCTTAATCATTCCCTATCTACTATATCAGTAGTCCACTTTTTCTTGAGAGCCACACTGATAGGGCAAAGTAAACCGGAGAGCCACTTGCACCACAAAGTATCAGAAGTTACATCCAGTCTTATGTTATTATATTACAATATATTATTTTATATTTTATGGTGTTTTACAGTGTTTACACAGTGTATGTTTACACAGCTCTTTAATTCACGGTGGGTAAAGGCATTTTTGTATGCATTTAGGCAATCAGTTGTCCTCCACTCATACCAAGTTGTTTTCTTATTCTGGCTCTTTTGCAACCATTCTTCAATGCTTCGCTCCTCTTTCTGAGATGCCAAAAAATTTCCTGCAGGGGCTGGCATGTATCCATGTTGCCCTCTCTGCTACCTTCACATAGTCAGAAGCACCTGCAACGTTTCCAACCACCTTTTTGCCTTCCAGCTCTTTCTCCTCAGATCTGGTAAAACCACTAAATCACCAGGTGTGTCTCATCATCTGAACTGATTTTCTGTAGAATTCCCCATCTCTGTACTTTCTCAGCCAGCAGAGCCTTTGTCACTGCTGCTGCATCTTGCTTTGATGTTGGGAAGGCTTCAACCTACTTGGACTACATGTCTCAAAAAAAAAAAGACAATATTTTTTTGCCTTCGCATGGGGACAGTTCAATTAAATCTGTCATCAGCTATTTAAACAGCCTGTCAAATTTGGTTGTGATAATTGAGGCATTTATATGCCTTTTGCTACATTGTTTGTGTTGCAAATAACATCTTTTGCAAAAAAAAATTGCACAAATGTCTGCTCTGGCACTTCCTGTAGACACAAATGCTTGCTGGCAATGCTTGCTGTGTCCACAAATGCGGGAAATGCTTCCTCCACAACTTTGGCTAGATCTTCAATGGCTTTGCAGAGATCTGTATTTGCTGCATTTGATCAGTCTTTGATCAGACTTCGATGATCCATTCCCTGCTGGGGTCTGATGGCCAGCATCGGTCCATCTGGTCCTGAGACTTCAACCATCGGAGCTGTAATACTCACATTTATTTCTTTTATCTTTGGCCTGAGCTTTGAGGCAGGGGGTGCTTTTTGTGTTCTGAGTGTTTCCAGTACCTCTAGTGGGGTTTCAGGAATTATTTTGGGGTCTTCCTCATTTTCTTTGCCTACTTCTGTTTCAAGTGCTACAGCTGGCAGCTGATGGCTGTATCATACAATTCACACAACAGCCCCTCTGCTTTTTACTTCCTTCTTCTACTAATTCTTCCACCATATTCAGTCTCGTCACACTCTGTTACTTTGTGATACTTTAATAACTTCCCCATATCTTGCATATATTTCTGGCCATAGTGTTTTTTCATCTGAATCTAAAATACCGGTGCATCATAATAATTCTCAAATCAATATCACTTTAGGACTTCCTGCTTCTTTCTCAGTGGGTTTCTTTGGACCCTGATCTGGGCTAAGATATACATGCTTGTACAGTAAAGTTTATGTACTCAATACCTGGTAAGTGCTCTTTTCGTTTTAACCGCTGCCTTAATTTGCCGTGCAGGTGATCAGTTTGTGGCACTGCTGATGTGGTATGAAATGTTTCTTTGACAGTATCCTTCAGCCTTCGGTTTAGTAATTTTAGAATCCTTCAGTTTCTTATTTTCCTCTTAACCCAAACTCATCAATGCACTTCATGCAGCTTGGTCTATGAGCTTCTCCACCCTTCCTCCTGACTCTAGGACCTTGGTTTCCAAATAAAATACAACACATGCTCTCATCTAGGGCTGGGCGATATATGTATCATACGATATATATCGCCCAGCCCTACTCTCATCTATTAAAAACAAAAACAATAGAGGACTTTGGACCACGGGGCAAAAGTCCAGTTCTTCTTCTCCTTGGCCCGGGTAAGACACCTCTGACGTTGTCTGTGGTTTAGAAGTGGTCTAACAAGAGGAGAACAACAATTGTAGCCTAATTCCTTGACACATCTGTGTGTGGTGGCCTTGAGCCCAGACTCAGTCCATTCCTTGTGAAGATCACCCAAATTCTTGAATCTATTTTGCTTGACAATCCTCATAAGGCTGCGGTTCTCTCAGTTGGTTGTGCTTTTTGTTCCACACTTTTTCCTTCCACTCAACTTTCGTGTTTGGATGCAGCACCCTGTGAACACCCAGCTTCATTCCCTGTGAATCAAAAAAAAATGTGTGGCATATATATATACATAGATATACAAATCTGTTGTTCAGGAAAAGCGCCTGTTTAATTGCATATTGCAGTATTTGACAAGATATGTTTACCATTTTTACATAGTCTTATATCGCCATACTGTCATGTAAATTTATTTATAGTTTGGAAACAGATGATGGGATTTTAGGATCTTAGGATTACCTAGGTTTTATTGTTTGGTTGTTGTTCATTCGTGTCATATGGATTGTAAAAAACTTGACATGTGCTGCTGTAGGAGTGCTGAAGAGACAAGGGCAGTCTTTCAGAAACATCGTCCAACGCACGTCATTCATTTGGCTGCTATGGTGGGTGGACTCTTCAGAAACATGAGACAGAACCTGGACTTCTGGGTAATTATTAACGTTAAAAAACATGTCAATTTAAAATTGTTAGACATATATTAGTGTAGAGTAATTAAACAGTGTACTAACCGTATTTGTTTGTTGTTTTCAGAGAAATAATGTGTTTATTAATGACAACGTGATGCAGGCAGCTCATGAGAGTGGCGTAGTGAAGGTCATTTCTTGCCTTTCCACATGTATCTTTCCAGATAAAACCTCCTACCCTATAGATGAGACCATGGTAAATTCTCACACACACAGATATAATAAGCAGATATTGGGATGGTTTACATTAAGCATTCTTTTAAAGGGAAAATTTTCCTTGATTATTAATTCTCTTGTGAAAAGATACTGTAACTTTTAAACACCAATAGATCAAGTATTTTATCAAGGTCTTCAGTTTCTGTTATATGATTTGAGAGAGATAATGAGCCGTGTTTTTCTTTCACTCTGTTTCAGGTCCACAACGGTCCGCCCCATGAGTCGAATTTTGGTTATGCTTATGCCAAACGCATGATTGATGTCCAGAATAAGTTAGTGTCCATGTCAAAGTTCATGTGTAATGAGCTTTTTTTGTCTGTATCCCGTTAAAGAATGTCTTTGTCACATTTTATATTAGATCAAATTTTTATCATCAGGTGTTATGAAATGCATTTTAAAAAGGACTTTACTTTTAAAATGCATTTACTGCATTTTTACTAAAACAGCTGCCAATATGAACTAATGCTGGAAAGTGTTAATTATGTAGTTATAATCAGAACTACTCTTAATGCATTAAAGGTTTAAGTGCTGCACTGGAGCCAAACACAGTCATGTCTAGAGAGCACACAACACGTCTAAATCTCCTTATTGCAACTCGATTTTGCCGTCCCATACTTGCGTCATACACAGTGAAAACAATGTTAATAAGAGACTCGTTGATTTATAATGGAAGCTTTGCACTAAAAAGTATGAGACACCACATTTGGCCAAACGCCACATCCTTATCGAAAGACTCGCTTTCTGTATCTAAAATAATCATAATGTAGATAACAACGACAGGTTTTTCCACAACTAACAGGAACAGTGTGAAGATTAACTGACAGAATGATGGACTCCACCCACCTCGTTGTACTTCCTCAGAGCGCTGTCACTCTTTGGCTTGATTTACTAATTCTTAAAGAGCGGTAAACTACAGAGGACTCCTGTACATGAGCCCTTACGTATTACAACCTGTCGTGTGTAAACATCAAGAACATTTTGACCCCAAACTCTCAAAATAATTATTTTTAGTTATAACTCAAACACCATTAGTAATATTTAGCATTTTTGATGTATGCAATTTTTCTATAGTAATAATATTTTGTGATGAGCGTGAATAATTGTCATGATAATATGTATTATAATTTAGTTATAGGGGAAATGTTTGTTTAAAAACCAGTCTCTGTGTGTGTGTTTCTGCGTATTAGAGCGTACTTTAAGCAGTATGGTCGGCGATACACATCCGTCATCCCCACAAATGTATTCGGGCCCCATGACAACTATAACATTGATGACGGCCATGTCCTGCCAGGACTGATCCACAAGACATACATGGCAAAGCGTGAGACCCATTTAACCTTCTGGGTGGATATACAGCCTTATTTAACTTCTGTTCCCAGGGTAAAGGATGTGTGTTTGTGTTGTAGAGGAAGGTAAACCTCTGCAGGTCTGGGGTTCAGGACGTGCTCTGCGGCAGTTCATCTATTCTCTGGACCTGGCTCGTCTGTTTCTGTGGGTTCTGAGGGAGTACGACGAGGTGGAGCCCATCATTCTGTCAGGTACTCCAGCTGGGTTTGACGTGTTCCCACAGGTCCTTAAATATTCGGTTTGATCATAAAAGTCTTGATGATGACATAGCTAACTCTTAAATATCTTTAAAGGGCTTACATTTGGGTAAAGAAAACAGGAATCGCACTGCTGCAGATGTACGGGTCCTTGATGCGTTAATTGCAACTACATTTAATCTTTTTCTTATTATACAACTAGATAAATGTATAGCTCCGGATAGACAGAGACGCACTAAAGCAGCACATTTTGCTGTTCAGATTCTTTTTCAAAGCAAAGACATGAACTTTTGTTGTATATCTATATCGTATCTGATACGGTTTGACTAACACTGGACATGATTGAAAAGCATTTGAAATTTGTGTCGGTACACCATAAATAGAATTTAGCAGCAGTTTTTGCCACGCCGATCGTGTCTGGTGTAGACCGCATAGATTTTGCTAGTACTGGCTCTAGTATTTTACTAATAATATTGATTGAATTTCTTTGAACGCGTTATTGTCATATCAGTAGAATTTTTTTTGTATATATTGATATGAACCAGCTATAGATACATATGCATATATTGAATAAAATGTGTCTTGTGAATCCTGAGATTTCTTTGTCTTTGTTTGTTTCTCTTCAGTTGGAGAGGAGGATGAATTATCCATCAAGTTTGCTGCAGACTCTGTGGTTGAAGCGTTGGGATTTAAAGGTGATGTAATCGTATCCTTCCACACACATAAGCAGGAGTCCTTAAATGAATTTTTATTTTGAGGTTACCAAACTCTCTAAGAGATGAACCTTAATTTAGCTTTCTCAGTATGACACTAGTAAAGCAGACGGTCAGTTCAAGAAAACCGCCAGTAATGCCAAACTACGCAAATACCTACCAGACTTCAAGTTTACGCCGTTCAAACAAGGTAATCATTCACACACATGCAATTACTAAATATTTTTCCGAAAGTAGTAGTAGTAAAAAAAAAAGAATCTTTATAGAAGCTTTCCTTTTTTCCAGCCATCAAGGAGACGTGTGATTGGTTTGTGGCCAATTACGACTCCGCCCGTAAATGAAGATTGTTGAATGAAGAGAGTTTTAACACTGTTCAATGCTGGAAACATTGACTGCTTGAACAACACTTAATCATTTTATGAAGACGAACTCATGGAACACTGCCGGATGCAGTTACTAAAACGGCACAATGTTGGGTTTTGAAATGCGTTTACAAAACGCATAAACTGCCTTTGACTAGCTAGCGCACTAGCTAGCGTCGCCATCTAGTGGCTCGTATTTTAAAAAAAAAAAAAAAAACACGTTGGTGAGTGTTTTAAAATGTGTACAATTTTAATTTTATGGTTAATGCATATATGGGGGAAAGTAGTGCAGTTATCAAATCACAAAAGCTGTGGGTTAAATGTAAAAATAGAACAAAAATTTAAGTAGAACATGAGCAAAACACTGCTTAAGTATGAATCAAATTTAAGTTGCATTGTTTCAACAAAGGAGACTTTGTTACATTATCCAGTTTAACGCCAAAACATTACAAAATTCGCAGCTAGATGGTGATCACGTGAACTAATGAAGGAGTTTTTAGTAGTTTACTTTGGGACAGCTTTATGCTATAAATTGATTTCTAATTAATATAATATATTTGTGCATGTATAATGTTATATAGGGGAATGATACCTAATGTAGGGTAGATGTTTTCAGAAAGGCAAGCTAGCTTTAAAAGGGTAATATCCCTTCCTGCGTAATCAGTGTCCAAAGCCATGCTTTCAAGAGGCTAACCATTGAGACGATGAGAGACGGCATTGGTTGAACCTCATGTGTCATTCACCAGTGAGAAGACAGTACAGTATGAAGTGCAATGTGCTAATATTACATTATACTCGATCATTCTGCAAGAGCATAGTGTAACCCACTTAAAGTGCCCTTATTATGCTATTTTTAAGCCAACACATAGACATATAAATACCTAGACGCCTCATTGAGACGTTGCTGCGATACGTCAACGTGCCCACCATCTTTCTCCAGGCTAGACCGCTTTAAAAACAAATGTGGGTGAATGGAGGAGCTGCATTTTTTTTTTTTCATCAAATCACGATACGGTTTACATTTATCAGCTTAAAAAAAAACTTAAATTAATTAACTGTAATATATACATGTAATGAAATTTTAATGTACATCTAAATTAAGTTTTTTTCATTGCTTTCTCTGCCTTAAGTCCCATCATTTTAGCCTCAGATCAGAACACAGCTCATTCCCTTTAAAATACTGGGGGGATAGAAATAATACAACTTTAAGTACTAATAATTTTATATCATTGGAAAAAACTGACAGTCTGCTAGTCTTCGTCCTATTTACATGACAAAATCGATTGTGGCTAAAGGATGATCCAGTGAAACTTACAGTAATAAAATATTATACACCGATACAGTGCACTGTAAAATAGTAAAAGTGATAATAAAAAAGTTTATAGTACAGGATGTAGTAATGTAATGAAATACTGTTCCACAGTACAATAATACAAGTGATATATTAGATTTAAAATAGCAACAATTATATGTACAATACCATATCAATGAATATCAATAGATGAATAATAGCAAATAGAGTGCAATATAAAAGATGGAATAATACAGAATAATGAAGAATAAATATAGTAGGTTAAGAAGAAAATTAAATAATAGTGAGAAGTCTTCTTGGAAATGCAGGTTTTCTTCATATTTCTCCTGTTTGCAACCGGCTGAAAATGAACAAATATGTATAATCAGAGTTTATGATAGGCTATCAAATCCTTTATAATCTTTGTAAATGAGTAGTGAAATTAAAGAGAGATGCTTTAGCTCCCTAATCCTGACAGTCACTGTACATATTATGCTCAAAGCACAATTTACTTCATGATATAAACTATAAGACAAGTTAAAACTTAATAAGAATCCATTTAAAATGTCAGCTTTCACAGCTAAATAGAAATATAGCTATAGTTATTAAACGTATACACTGGAGGCTAATTAGGCTGGAAACATAATGACCAAAAACAACTGTTTTACCGGTGAAAGGTAATACCCCGAGATCTGTTTCTATCTATGTGCGACGGTAAGGAGTGTTGCCCGGACCAACATGGCGGCGACGTTGACGTGCGGTCGAGCGGCCAAGGAGGCGTCTACGTATTTATGTATTTGAGGAAAATTACGTGTGTGTGGGCGTGGGCAAGGTGTTAACGGTCTATACAACACAGGCGGAAATTATGCAAGATATTCGAATTATTAACAACTCATTTAGGCTATGGAGTCGATTCTTAATTTTGGGAGACAATAACTGCATTACACACCGCACGAAAGGTAATATTGGAAATGGCACAATAGGCGCACTTTAAGACGTATCATGTCTGCGCATAACAAAAAAAAAAGTTTTTAAACCAATTAACCTACACTTCCTTTAAATTGTTTCTAAATTGACCGAGCGTTGCGTAACAACACAAATAAAAGAAACGGACTGAACCTTTACATTTAACGGTATTTTATTATTTGCCTTAATGTAAACCTTTGCAGTTCGTTGTAAAAAGAAATACATATTTGGCCTGCGTTTTCATTTGCATTTACCCCGTTTGGACAGCAGATGCCGCCAGCCTGGGGCGTTTTAGCGCTGGACGAAGCGAATCATTTTACGGAGCATTTGACTCATTTGATTCAAGCTTCGAAAGGCTTCGTTTCTTAGGACCCGCCTTCTCAGGGAGAGATGGCCATAGTCAACACGGAAGTGAAATGAGCGAAATTCTTGCTAAAATGTATTTTACGTAGTGGATCACGTGATTCACGCTATGCTTCGTTGAATTTGATTTAAATTATTTTATGTTAAAGTGAATCTGGCAAGGTTTGAAGTACCTGTGTTTATTTTCATGTTGATAAAGAGGCGCTTTTTAAGGGAATGATTTTCAAAGCGTAGTTAGTTAGAAGCTTATAAAATGAAACATTGTGATTAAATTGAATGATCGCGTTTTATTTGAACTCTGTATAGTGTTTGGTGCTCAGTACTTCCTCTGTTGCTGATCGATTAGTTATTCTTTTGTAACGACATGTACTGTATTGATGCTTTTCTGTATGAAGGAGTTTTGGAGTCTTCACGTTGTCCCAATCTCACAGAAACCATCCTCAGTGTTTAATGGTCAAACCAGTCATGCAAAGTTTAAACAGCAGCCCTCCAGGACCGAGTTTGGACAGCCCTTGTCAAGACTGTTCGCTCACATTATTCAAAAATAAAATAAATTAACTGTAAATTGCGTAATGATGTTATTTGTTGTACTGAACTTGATTTTTATTCAAATATGGTGGAATATCACCCGGAAGTTACCCACCAGGTAAATGAATGGTAAGAGACGTGAACTGTAGGTGTGTGTGTCTTCCTGAACCAGTCAGCTGAGAGCCCTGTAATCCTGAAGGAGAAGTTGTTCCCTCTTTCTAACCCAGTGCAAGCCAGAGACCACACACGACAGAGAGCAGGTAACTTATTGGTTTATTGAGATATTAACAGATTTAAACCATGAGTGATCTGTGGCCGGTGATTGATAAACCCTACAAGTTCCAGTTAATTTTTTTTAACAAGTTAATTCGGGCTAGGCGTTGTATTTCTGGTCGCGTTTTCATTCATCTTTAACTTTGGCACTAATAGGGTCTTAATAATGCGTCCAGATCAACAATCAAGGTCAGGATTATGCACTAAATTTCGATTTCATCCTTTTACCGACTCTGTCGTGTACTCCCAGACGGGTTATGTCGCATTCTGTGACAAATGTGCGTTTATAAAATCATAATTTGTGGTGAAAATACAAAAAATCACAAACAAGAAAGGGAACAATGCATAGCACCGCCTAATTTTAATATTTGGGTGAAGCAGGATCTCTACACTGCGCGCGCGCGACTCATTGAGAATGACTTCATTTTTATGCAAATACATATTTAAGGAATGTTGGTGTTTTTTTTTTTCTTCTTCTTCTTTTTTTTCTTTTTTTTTGTCGTTTGTTTTTGGTATGCACATATACATAGGTGGATATCTCATTAGTGAAGTTGTAGTGTTGGTTTATAGGGTGTGTCAGCTGTTAAACTTGCTTTACCTGTTGAGCTGTCAATATTCATTGTGAGCAATAGAGAAGAGAAAGAAAAGCTGCTTTTACTGAGATTAGACCAACCTTTAGAAAAATTGTGCTATGGTACGATAATAAAAACAGAATCTATATGTCAGTGCTGTGGAACTACACGATCACCAGGGTGCATTTCCAAAACAAATACGATATTTCCATGGCTTTGTTTTGAACGAAAATTCACCAGGGGCTTTCAGAGTTTGTTGCACGTGTCCCAGGGGGCCCTAGAGCGCGTCAGGAGCATGTTGTTATATTCTGTTAATGACTATGTTATAAACATGTAATAGAGATGACGAAACAGGTGTGTGTGTGAGTGTGACGTGATGACCATAAAACGTGCATAAAACACGTTCTGGTTGCACAGCCATGTGTGAAAACACACACCTGTAACTTTAAATCAGAATAACTGCACCACGTATGCGCTCTGTGTTACCAAGCAATCATTCTGCTAAACATTACTGAATAAAGACCTGTCACTGTTATAATACCTTTAATCAGGTTCTAACTTAAAAGTAAAAGGTTTGCCTGGTATCAGTTTCTGTTGATTTAACCCGTAGTTAATTATAAATGAATCATTTCAGTTGGTCCTTTTTTTTTCACTAAACTGACCAAACGGGTATGCAAAATGGTCTAAGTCCATTCTCATTCGTTCCCCCACTCTCTCAATGAATCACCTGAAGGGGTATCTTGGTCAGTAAAACAAACAGTATCAAGATACTCAAGAACACATCGAAGGAGCAGCGCTGGACATTTCGTCTATAGACCACAGAAACTACTAAGGCTACTTTTTGAGAGGTAACGGATAAGATGTCATGTAAAAAACAGTGCATTCACACTTAAACCCCTGGTTTCACAAGGCTTAGTCCCTGACTAAATTGTATTTCTGAGTTATTTCAACTAAAAGAAACTTGCACTGACTGATCTTGAATATACCAGTGCCTTTGTTTTGTCTCAAGATGCATGCCAGTAATGTTTTATGTGTTTTTTTCTAAGGTGCATTTCTAAAAATTACTAAATGTCCTAACTAATCATTGTTTAGTCTAAGCTCTATCTGTGAAACCAGGGCAAAGTGTTTTGTCTGCTTGCATTGCTCTGTTATTTTCCTGTGTGAACATGCACTAGATGGGTACAGTTGTACAGTATAGTTGCAATGCTTTTTGAATTTCTGTGCTGAAAATATGCATTAAATACTGTTTTTCTTTTTGCTGAAGTAATTTTTCGTATGCATCTGAATACTGGATTGGGTCTTAAAGTGACAGCAGCCTTAAATGCACCCGCTGCTGTCTGTATCAATTTAGTGAATACAAACTTGTATACCTACGTGGAAAAGAAACACCCTGTTTATTTCATGTCTGTATATGTTCTATTGTATTTATTTCAGATGGACGGGTCAGTCGGGCCAATGCGTGTGTTGGTGACGGGCGGCAGTGGGCTGGTGGGGCGAGCGATAGAGCGGGTGGTGAAAGAGGAGGGCAGAGAAAGACTAGGAGAAACATGGATATTCTTGTCTTCCAAAGAGACCAATCTTGTGTAAGAATCATTTATCAGACATATCACACACATTACACAATCATGCACTTTATATATAATGTGAGCATTCAATAATTCAGACTGAAGTGTTTTCATTTGTGTGACATGCATGCTAAATATATATACACATTCGTGCTGTAGGAGTGCTGAAGAGACGAGAGCAGCCTTCGAGAGACATCGGCCGACACACGTTATTCATTTGGCCGCCATGGTGGGCGGACTTTATAGAAACATGAGACAGAACCTGGACTTCTGGGTAATTTTTAGCAATTAGCAACAATGTTGGAAATATCACTTTTAAATGATTGCACTGTATATTAATTATATGGGCCTCTTGGTTTCAGAGGAGTAATGTACACATCAATGACAACGTGCTGAACATGTCCCAGCAGTATGGGGTGGTGAAGGTCGTTTCCTGTCTGTCTACGTGCGTTTTCCCAGATAAAACCACCTACCCTATAGATGAGACTGTGGTAAGTCACACACACACACACACACACTAGGAATGACAGATGTTTGAAACAGTATCTGTTTATTGTTTGCTTACAGTGCTCACAGCATAAGACATTTCTCAATCATTTGAGATCTATTCATTCATCTAAAATTTCCTTAAAGGGACAGTGCATAAAACAAATATTCTGGGAACAGTGTACGTAGTGCGTTCAGTGTACTCTCTGACACGGATAAAATCGTTATTTTTGTTTTTCTTTGCATACAAAAAAGTATTTTCGTGCCTTCATAACATTCTGATTGAACCACTACTGGCAGATTTCTACGATGTGTTTAATACCATTTTGGACCTTGACAGTGTTCATTTATTGCCAGTCAGTGGGACAGTCACAAGCCTCGCGGTTTTCATCTAAAATGGCTTAAATTGTGTTCAGAAGACAAAGCTGTACCAATGTCAGAAACTCGTTAACAAACCCACATTAACAAAAATGCTTATATGCTGTTCACAAATGTATCCTGTCCTGCCCCCATCACGGTGAGGTTATGAGGAAGTCAGATAGGTACAATCATTTCGAAACAAACAAAGAATCATCATTAAAAAATTGGACCTCTTAAAGATTTAAAATGTAAGTCAGTAGAGTGGTTTCATGACCCTGTTTGCATGAATTGTGTTAAACACCCTTGTGTTTTTCTTTTTCTGTATTTCAGATGCACAATGGCCCCCCCCATGAGTCTAATTATGGTTATGCCTATGCCAAACGCATGATTGACATCCACAACAGGTCAGTTCTGCTTCTGCTTCCTCTTCTTTGTTTTACATTTTTTTTTTAAATACTGTCATCATGCCATTGTCTGCATGGGTGTAGTTTGACGTGGGATGTTGGCGCCCAACCCTGATCCTGGGTAAACAGGTTTCTTGGTTACACATTATACATTCACACAACCTGTTTAAATAGACTTGTCTTGATCTGGCACGTAAGCTCTTAGGGTAACCATCTGGTAACTGCTATGTTGTAGGTTTGATAGATAAGCGAACGTACAAATACATCACTTGGAAAGCCTAACTGCTTTCATTTAGGGTGATAATGTTTTAAAACCACCCAATACTTTCATGTTACACGAGTAAGTATGATGACACAAACTAAACTGTGCAGATGTTTAGGCGGATAAAAAAAGATAACTGTAATCTATGACGGAGGAGCACTTTGACCTTGGCATGGTAATATTATCAATCCTTGGTTGCATTGACGGAAGTGAGAGCCATACGTTATAGTTATATATTTTTATCCGCTTAGAAAATGGCCACATTTTATTTTGTGTCGCCACTTGTGTAACCGTCTTTAAAAAGGAAAACATGGAAGTGTTTGGTGGTTTCTAAATTCATCCCAGTTTGAATCCTAAGGAATGAATGGAGCTAAGCCAAATGCTAACATAGTGCGCTAGAGCAAATAAGTGCACGCACTGAGACGGGAGAGAAATGCATCAACTCGTCTCAAGCCTTTCTCCCCGATTTTTTCAGTCTGCACAAGTTGACACTAGTTGAGGAAAGTCAGAGCAAGTCTGCAGATTGAAGCTGACAGAAAATCGTGTTAGGTATTATGGTCACCGTTTTTTTTATTTTTTTTAGGGTCTATCCAGTCGGAGTAAATCAAACATTTTGATATTTTCAGTCGATTTTAGAACCTGTTTTCATTTGTCATGCGTCTCCTACGAGTTTGTTGTGATCGGAGTCTGGTAGTGTATGACCCTCGCTTGTGTAGTGTATGATCCTCAGTTTCCCTTTGTCACTCTTTACAGAGTCTGTAAGTGTGTGATGCTCAGTGTTTTAAACATCTGTTCAGTTGTGTAGTGTATTCCAGCCTTAAGTTGAGGACAGAACATAGTGCAATATTAGAAAACTGTGGCGTTTTCCTTTTAAGGCTTATTACTTATCTAAATATCTAAAGCACAACCAGTGCATTTGGCATTTGCAGTTGATTAGTAAAACATTTACCTTAACCTTTGTGCTTTGTGACCAGAGCTGGGTAGATTACTTTAACTGGTTCCTGGTTATGTGATGAAAACATAATCCAGGTTACTCGTTTTAGGTTATATAATTGGACTACTTTTAGATTGATTTTTGTAAATGTAAAATAAGTTGAATTTAAAATTTAAGGGGTTGGTTTAACCAAAACTAAAAAATGATGTCATTAATTACTCATGTTGTTCCAAACCTGGCTGAACCCTTGATTTGTCTGTAGAGGCTAGGAGAGCTCTCAGATTCCTTTAAGAACATCTTAATTTGTGTTCTGAAGATGAACAAACGTCTTACGGGTTTGTAATTACGTGTTTTCATTTTTGGGTGAACTATACTTTTAACATACCATATTGATATTAAATAGCAAAGAGAAAGAAAACACAAATACTTAATTTTTTTTACAATATCAACATCAAAAAATGCACAAAAAAATATTGCAGCTGGGTTTCCAGGGTTTAAACCGTAAAATTTAAGAGATTTAAACGTAAACCGTAAAATTTAAAAGATTTAAACGTTTAAAAAATTTCATTGGTTTTGTGTTGTGTGTGTTTGTCCAATAGGGCGTTATTTCATCAGTACGGTTTGAAATACACAGCCGTCATCCCCACCAACATGTTTGGACCCCATGACAACTACAACATTGAGGACGGTCACGTGATGCCGGGGTTGATCCACAAGGCGTATCTGGCAAAGAGTGAGACACGGTTAACTCACAATCGTATCCAGAGCATGTCACGTGTTCCCAGGGTAAAGGATGTGTGTTTGTGTTGTAGAGGAAGGTAAACCTCTGCAGGTCTGGGGTTCAGGACGTGCTCTGCGGCAGTTCATCTATTCTCTGGACCTGGCTCGTCTGTTTCTGTGGGTTCTGAGGGAGTACGACGAGGTGGAGCCCATCATTCTGTCAGGTACTCCAGCTGGGTTTGATATTACATGTGTTGGTTCTGATCAAATCAAGTCTGCTCATTGGTTGATCAACTATTGAGATAATTTTTCTTTTCCGTTCCTTTTTTTTCGTCTAGTTGGAGAGGAGGATGAGATGACTATAAAGGATGCAGTGGACGCTGTGGTTGAAGGGTTCGGGTTCGAAGGAGAAGTGATTGTATCCTTTTACATGCAAATGTTGTCTGCATTTATTTTTATAGTGGATAGAGTTGATAGTATTTCTATTAAACTTATTTTTTTTTTAACTGATGGGCTTTAAAAAGCACAATAAAAGCATGCCATGAATGAACTAAACATCAAAGCCTTCGTTCACACAGACCCACAGATGAACCTTAACTAAGCTCTCTCAGTATGACACTAGTAAATCAGACGGTCAGATCAAGAAAACCGCCAATAATCAAAAACTACGCAAATATCTGCCAGACTTCAAGTTCACACCGTTCAAGAAAGGTGAACAGCACAAAAGATTCAGCATTAATGCTGTTTTTAATAGTAGTGACCCAAAACAAGTTTGTTTTTTTTATTGATTTTTGTTTGTTTTTTCAGCTGTCAAGGAGACCTGTGATTGGTTTGCAGCCAATTATGACTCCGCCCGCAAATGAAGATCTTTACATCTGATTGGCTGTAGGGAGTTTAAACACTGTTCAATGCTGGAAAATCCAAACCATCCGTACATCTATGACTGCTTACTTTACTCTACTGACTGCTTACTTTACTCAACATTTTAAAAGCGTTGACAGGATTGGTGACATGTTTGTGAAAGGGGAAATTGTGATTTATTTGTGCTCTGTACTGGGACTGGTGATGCACTTTGGTTTTTGCTGGTGTGTCAATCAGGGTGTTTTCTGGATTTATTTTCTAATGACCTGTAACTACTGTAAGTTTTTAAAATACACTCCTATTTAAAATAATGTTGTTTAATGTGTTAATTATTTTTTATTACAATAAATATTATAAGGATCTAATGAGAATAATCCTGCTTTTGTAATCTATAATCATAATTCATCGTTCAATCATACAATGTTATGATTAATTGTAAAGTAGTCATTTTCTTTTGTTTCTATTTGGGAATAAGAACATTTAGTTAAATTTGAGCTGAACATTTATTGAAAGTATGAAACAGACTATTCAGTAAACCCTGCGGTTTATTTATATATATATATATATTTTTTTTACCATTACTTTATTTCCTGGATTCTGCCTTGTTGCTCAGAGAAAACAAGTTATGACAAAATGCAATGTTAACTAGTTTTTGATACCACATGGACACTATATTAATGTGATCGGGTAAAGAGGCGGAATCATTTGGAGAAATATGTTTTTGGTAAGCGTTTTAAGTTCAGAAGCTGTTTTATTAAGTGGGTAAAAGTTCTGCATTCTTAAAGGGATAGTTCACCCAAATAGCAAATATAATGGAGTTCTATTTAAAATAAATGAATAAATAAATGTCCTGGCTTTCCCAAGCTTTATAATTGCAGAGAACGAAGATTGAGGATTTGAAGTCCAAAAGCAAGTGCATAAATCCTTCATAAAACTGCTACACATGGCTCTGGATGTTAGTCAGGGCCTCATGAAGAGAATCGATATATTTGTGTAAGAAAAAAATCCAAATTTAAAACTTGATAAACCATAGTCTCTCAAATGCACGCTCAACAGAGAACGACAGCTCTCGTGACCTCGGGTGAGAAGAAACAAACGTGGAAGCTGAAGGATCCTCGTGTGCAAATTATGTTGTGTTGTTATGTTTGTGTTTTTATTTTATAATCGTTAATTTACACAATTATTTTATAATCATTAGTCATTCATATGATCATTTGATTTTTTTTTTTATTTGATTATTTTCATCTTTATATTTTTTTCTGCAAAGTATTTTTATTGTTTTCAGTTGTTATGTTTCTATTTCTTATAAATGTGTCCTTGCTTATGTTTTTTTATGCTTGTGGGTTTTCATGAGAGGTGCTGTACTCTCTGTATAAATAGAGATCTATAAATGGATTTTCTCTGTCAAGATTTTGACTGACATGAGACTGTTAACCACTCATTTTATTAATCAACAGCTCTGCTGACTAGTTGTCCTGTTACTGGACTAATATTTTCTGCCATATCTGGGATCTGGCATCCGGGGCTGGATCATAAATATCATCTGGCGTGGAGAACCGATCAATCAAAGCTCAAAGGAGAGAGCAAAACAAAATATCCGTCTCAATTTTGAACTCAAAAAGGACATTTATAAAGAAAAATGTCAGAGGATTTGGATATAAGCCAAGAGGAGACTGCTGTTCCTTTGCTGTAAGCAAAACTTCATAAAGCCTTTATTACCTTCCTATATAGCCATATAATGTTAATGATAAATCCTGTGTGATGTTTTTACTGGCTATATACAGGGCACCGTGGGACCGGTGCTTACTGATTTTAACGCTGGCTGCAGATAGAAGATAGAAGTACAGAAATAGAAATAGAAATAGTGTAATGACCTTGTGATACTTGGGTAATGTGTCACTTAGGGTGAGGTTATGGGACATAAGAAAGATTGGTGGGATCTCTAGCAAAGGTGCTTAGGAGGGAGGGTTTGCTCACCGGAGCTTAACCTTTTTGCAAATGTCTATTTGTCTTCTGCCTCTCTGGGCAAACATTTGGTCGATACGCTTCGTCTCGCTGGATGAAGACTCTGAATGAAGTCTGAACATAGATTATCCCTTAAGTCAGAGGCTGGAGGCTAAAAATGTGGTCGTATCTGTCGCTGACTCAAAGCTGGTTACTCAGGACTTGGTATCTGTTGTTGTCTCTTTCCTCACGGCCCAGAGGTTCAAAACGCTGTAAGTGTACTTCTCCATTTCCATGCTGTGATTGGCTGATTTCCTCAGAGCGGGGGGGACACGGTGTGGCCCACCCTTCTTTCCTCCTGTGTCCTGGCATCTTTATCTGATGTTGTTGGACAGTTTGCTTATGTTAGTCCACCAAGATCCAATCAAAATGTAGCAAACCTATGTCCACTATTGGGGACCCCTTCATATACTAGGCCCCTGGAATGTGCTGTCCACTACAGAAGGTGTTCAGAGTCATTCACACAAACACTAAACACCATCAGGGTGAGACTCATTAAACTAAAATATGCAACACCAATTTAACAACATTACTTGTAACATAAAAGCCTAATAAACATTACTAAGCAGAAACACAGTAATATTGAGGAAAAACAGAAATTTACAGGAAATTTATATTTTACAGGAATTTACTGTTAACCATTTAACAGGTTTTTATTGTAGCATGTTTTTTTTTCTGTTCTGCAAATTTCTATGAATTCACAGAATAAATATACACGTGTTTTTAGTCAAAACACAAAGTGGGTGTTTTTATATCAGTATACTGATACAATCATTTCTGAACAACAGAGAAGCAAGATCTGGACCTCATAGTGATTCAAAATGCATAATATGAGAAATTGAAATTAGTGGATGACTGATTGGATTCATGAGCCTGTTTGCATGAATTGTGTATAAAACCTTTCTAAGTCTAAATACAGTTATCCCTACTTCAAACACATGGCATCCACAACAGGTCGGTCCTGTTCTCTTTGTATCAAAGTTCACAGTCTTTGGCTATATTTCATGAAAATGTGCCCAGATTGCATTTCTATGATGAAAGCTTAGAGAAAAATATCTTACATTTAGAACCATTTGGGTTTTGTCTGTAAGGGTGTAGCTTGACATTTGGCCCTGGGGGCTCCAGACCATGATACTGGGTGTTCAGTTTCACATTGGACATTCACGCACCCTGTTTAAACAGGTTTGACTCGCTCTTGCAAATCAGTTGTGCTTATGTAAATGTGGTAGTTTGTCCTTGGTGGTTTAAAGCAGTTAAAACAATGTACAGGCTGCTATAGTAATCATGACTATGCAATAGATATGAACATTATTTACAGGTTGTTATTTACTATATCAGGGATTGACATATGTATAAAAATGTATAATCAGAAATGTACAAATGCATATGTGCAGTGGATATGTACATTTACAAGTGGGTATATACAGTGTAGTGCAATGATTATGTGCAATATTAAATGTGCAAAATTGAATAGTGCAATGGTTATGGGGACAGTGTTTGGGGGAGGGCAGTTTTCACCACCTGCTGCAGTGCCTTACGCTCATCAACACTGAGATACAGTTGGTTAGGATACCCTCTATTGTAGTGCAGTGGAAGTACACCAGGATGGCTGAGGACAGCTGGTTCTTCTTTAGTGTTTTCAAGAAGAATAGGCGCCTTCTTGACCAGGCTGGAGGTGTTGGTGGTCCAGGTTAGGTTTTCCGAGATGTGGGTTCCCAGGAAATGGAAGGATGGCACAGGCTCAACAGCCATCCTGTTAATGTGGATGGGATCATGTGAGCCTCTTCTCTCCTTCCTGAAGTCCACAATGAGCTCCTTGGTCTTGGTGGTGTTAAGGAGCAGAATATTGTCCATGCACCAAGTGGCCAAATGCTGGACCTCCTCCCTGTAGGCAGTCTCATCACTGTTGATGATAAGACTGATCACCGTGGTATCGTCTGCAAACTTGATGATGGAGTTGAATCCATACACAGGTCTGCAGTCATGGGTGAAGATGGAGTAGAGGAGGTGTGGAGTGTGATGGTGGTGGAGCAGATGTGGCCTGACCTGACATGCTGTGGTCTGTTGGTCAGAAAGTCCATAATTCCAGTTGCAAAGGGAGGTATTAATGTCCAAGTCTCTAAGTTTAGTGATTAACTTAAAGGGTATGACAGTGTTGAATGCTGAGCTGAAGTCAATAAACAGTATCCGTGCATAAGTGTTTTTATTGTCCAGGTGTGTGAGTACAGAGTGCA
>JAUCMT010000048.1:20190544-20223791 GCA_032357475.1 Enteromius thamalakanensis
TTGAGGGAGCGTGCAATTGGCATGCTGACAGCAGGAATGTCAACCAGATCTGTTGCTCGTGCATTGAATGTTCATTTATCAACCTTAAGCCGTCTCCAAAGGCGTTCCAAATTGTTTACTTTACATAGTTTACATCACTGTGGCTGCTACTTTAAAACAAATCCGGCCCCTGATTGGCTGTCTGGTCACTTTTCTTTCCAGGTTCGTACACTGAGTCCTGTGGATCAATGCAAGTGAGAAACACTATTGCAAAGTCCATTTCTCTGCGAGACGGGGGCGTCCCGTCCAGTCCAGAGCAAGTCTTCATCACTGTTGACACCCAGAGAGCCTTGATGGTACGAGCCAAAATAATTTTTTCTTTATATTTATGTGTGATTAGACAATGTTTTGATTCATAAAACTGCTGATACTGATGGTCTTGATCAGTGATGAAGTTAATCTTGCTCATATCATTACTGAACTGAATGCAGGTGATGCTGCAGCTGCTCTCTCAATCAGAGGGCATGTGTGCCGTTATGATCCCAGACCCCGCCCCTCACACTGTGACACGCCTCCTGGATAGGATGGGCGTGGTTCTGGTGAACTATCAGCTACAAGAACAGAGCTATGAGAGGGCGGAGCTAAATAGAGCCATTCAGGAGTCACGAGGGGGGTGCTTTCCACGGGCAATTTACATTAGTAACCCTGGCAACCCCACAGGTATGGGACAATATGTACACATATTCATAATAATGCTGGTGATTTAATATGAAGCAGCACACTGAAAATTGTGATAATGTTAATACACCTTTCATCTGAGCTGCTTAGAAAAATGTTACAATATATTCAAGCAGGAATATTAGTGTCATCATAGTAATAAAGACCCATGCGTACAGTGTGCTTGTGTTTGTCTGTGAAATCATAAATGGTAAGCTAAATATGTATGTTTTCCAGGCCATGTTCAGAGCAGAGAGTGCGTTCAGGAAGTGATTCGCTTTGCTGCAGATGAACAGCTTTTCTTGTTGGTCGATGAGGAAAGTGTTTAGGATTTAACTGAACTGATTTGTTCATGCTTTTTTCTTGGTAATAAAATTTTTTCTACCTCAGGTTTATCAGGACACAGTTTTTGCAGATGGCTCAGAGTTTGTCTCCTATAAGCGTGTTCTGGCTGAGATGGGTGAACCTTATTCTGATGGAGTTCAGCTGGCCTCGCTGTATTCGCTCTCCAGCGGCATCATGGGAGAGTCAGTTTCCACAATGCTAAATATTACTCTCTGACTTAGTGTTTTTGTCTTGTTTTCTAGTATAAATATCTAAAAATAATTGAATCAAGATGAATTTACTGTACAAGTAAAATAACTATATGTTGTTTGACTATGTAACTTTTTTTTTAGTTTTTTAAAAAAGCAAAAATATCTGCCAAGATAGAAGAAAAGAAAATAATCTTGTTTAGCCTTTGATTTTTCTTACCCCACTGGCAGATGTTTTTGCTTGTTTATGTTTAATTTTGCAAACAACATGCACTGCTATTACACACAAACTGAAAAAAACTATATTAAAACATGATTATTTAAGCAAAATACTTAAAAATGTGGAGTGCTACACAGGAAATTCTTGGAATATCTGTTTACATTTTTTTACTGTTAGTTATACATTGATTTGTTGTATTAACTTCGAACAACTGTACAACTGTGCAGCATTTTACTGTGAAATTACATGAAATGTCTGGTTAGATGATTACAGTTTTTTACCTGTATATAGTACAGGAACCTACTGTTAACCCGTTTAGAGTTTTTTTTTTTCTGTATCATTTTTACAAATTTTACAGGTAAAATTACACTAATTTTTTTACAGTGCAGCTGAATTTTCAGCATCATTACTCCTGTGTCACATGACCCTTCAGAAACATGCTGATTTAATTAAAGGTAAAAACAGTAAAAGTGAGTGTGAAGTCTCCAGCGGGTGGCTCATTCAGTGTTTGTGTCTGAGGCAGGTGTGGTTTCAGGACGGGGTATATGGAGCTGGTGAACGTTGACAAAGCTGTAATGTTTTACACTGAGGTTCTTCTGACCAGAGATCTGTGTGCTCCTGTGATTGGTCAGATCGCTCTAGATGTCATGGCTGATCCGCCCCGTCCTGGAGAACCTTCCTACACTTTATACACAAAGGTAAATGCCAAAACACCCATGAAATATTGACGCCCATGAAACTTAGCTTATGTCTCACTGTATCAGACTCAATGTGCAATGACTTTAAGCCATCCATTTTTACAGCTGCTTTATTACTCTTTTATTGACCTTTTGTATTATTTGCTGGTTCGGGAATGTAAGAGTGAAACAAAATAATATTTTTTTTAAGGAAAATACTGAGTTTAAAATATTTGGTATCCGTGTGATAGGTTTGGAACAAATTTATCAGACTAGATGTCTTGGTATAGCTAAGAAAATTATAACTGATAATAGGCACCATAATGAGTTTGAGCTTTTGCCATCAGGTACACAGTAAAAAAAAAAAAAGTGAAAATGCTACGGTAAAACTTGTTAAATGGTTAATGGTATATTCCTATTTCATGTAGTGTTGTGATGACAGACTGGGGTTTGCCTAGAGCCCGCCAAACGCCACCACCTGGCAAAATTGTCCCAAGCTCTGTCCAAGGCCTGTCGGTTCATGCCAGCTCTCGCTGCTAAGGCCTACAGCGCTGTGGGCGACGAAAGTCACGGCCCTGGTCCCTAGGGAAGGCGATGTCCGCTTTGTTGGACCAAGAGGGTCATCTATGGCTCAACCTGGCTGAGATGAGGGACTTGGACAAGGTCAGGTTTTTAGGTTCCCCACATCTCCCAGGTTGTCCTGTTCGGTGACACTGTTGAGAAATTTGCAAAGCAGTTCTCGTCAGTCCAGCAGCAGACCAAGGTAATCCAGCACTTTCTTCCCCCACCGTGATCTTCCATGTACCACCTCTCTGCTGCAGGTCACGCCTCGGCCTGCTTGTCCCTTGTGTGGCGACAACACCTGCTCCGCCCCGTGCTGAGACTCAGTCTATGCCATTATGTCAAGTGGCTCTCACCCCGCCTCAGCAAACCTACCCTCCCACGGGGTGGCGAAGAGGCCCAGAGACAGTCGGTCCCTCCAGTCAAGATGTTTTCCTGGTTGGACTTCAGGGAGGTCCCTTTCAACCGCTGGAGTTAGTCGAGCTGAAGTTCCTGTCTTCTAAGACAGTGCTCACGTCCATCAAGAGGGTCGGGGACCTATAGGCATTTTCCGGGAGCGAAGAGTGCCTTGTGTTCGGGCTAGCCTACTTTCACGTTGTCCTGAGACCCCAGCCTGGATAAGGTTCACACAACACCGTTTTGTAATCAGGTCGTGAACCTGCAAGCACTGCCCCCTGGAGGCCTTGGAATTGCTGTGTCCTGTAAGAGCATTACGCATATACGTGGACCGCACCCGGAGCTTAAGAAGCTCTGAGCAGTTCCTTGTCTGCCTCAGAGGTCAGTAGAAAGGGAAGTGAAAATACTACGGTTAAATGGTTAATGGCATATTCCTATTTCATGTAGAGTTGTGATGACAGACTGGGGTTTGCCTAGAGCCCGCAAAACGCAACCACCTGGCAAAATTGTCCCAGGCTCTGTCCAAGGCCTGTAGGACTTGTAGCATTACACATATACGTGGACCGCACCCGGAGCTTCAGAAGCTCTGAGCAGCTCTTTGTCTACCTCGGAGCTCAGCGGAAAGAGAACGCTGTCTACAAGCAGAGGTTGGCCCATTGGATTGTGGATGCCATCACCTTGGCTTACCTGGCCCTTCTCCTTTGCATTGGCTCACAGCGCCTCTCTGGCAGACATTTGCAGAGCCGCAAGCTGGGGGACAATCTTTGTGTTGAGCCAGTTTCTTCCTGTGTGTTGGTTAAAAGGTAATCACCAGGAAGAACTGATCAGTGTTATGCTTGCTGCTCCATTCCCCCTCACAGGGGATGTGAGCGCTGTTTACTCTTCCAGTAAGTTCCCCAGGTGGCAAACCCTGGTAGAGACTTCTCCAGCATCCTCGGCAGTCAGACTGGGTGGAGCAGTTGACACCATGCTCCATATCGGTGTGCATGCCCAGGGTCTGGTCAACCCCTGTACTGGGCTAGATATCCATATAGTTGATTTCCTGTGGGTAATCTTATATGTGTATCCTCCATGGTAAGGTTTCCCTTGGTAAGCCCGTGTATTCCCTTGACAGAGATCTCTGTCCATCTCTTCTGCCAGTCGTTCCTCACCTTCCCTGGATAGGACCTGCCTTAGAGACAAGATCATATGTTGTACTGCCCCACTTTAGGTCAGTCCATACCTGGGTTCCACATGTCACCTCCTGATGGCTGGATGTTGTCTCCGTAGCATCCCTTTTCTTAAAGTCCGCTTCCCCATTGTCTTGCCAGACTGTACAACAAATACAAGAAGTTGCAACCCCTCTTGCGGAAGGTTGAAATCCCTTCAGGAAGTAGAAAATTGCTTTTTTAGGAACAACAGTTCTGGCCTCCCTGGCAGCAGTTTGCTCACTCTGGTCCCTATGGGTATCAAAGTCAGGGAATCTGCTCTGGGGTGAAGGGAGGGTTACGACCTTTGCATAACAACTGTCTGACATGTGCCGCTTGTCAACATTTGTAGTGTGCTACAAGGTTGTAACGGTACATGTTGTGATGTTTTCCATTGGACCCCAGTCTGTCATCACGACATAACTCGTAGTGACTGACAGACAGGGAACGTCACAGTTACATATGAAACCCTCGTTCCCTGGCCACGAACTTGAACCATCGCTGAGATCTGGGACTCATTAACAGCTCCTCAGCAAATCTGATGAGTGGTTGCACTTCTCTTCTTTATACCCAGAAGAAGACTGGCTCAGGATTGTTTAACCACTTGGCAAGCAGAGCTAAGCAGAGTGAATCAGGGCTCTAGGACAGACACCAGTCTTTTGTGATAAAATAACATCTCTGTTCCCTCCATCAGGGAACGAGGATTAAATACGTAACCGAAACGTTTTTATCTCAAAATGCAAACTTTCTTCAATTGTAATGCTCAGTTTATGTTTCACAGTTTTAACCTTTTTTCTTGCAGTTCTTCATTTATATCCCACTATTTAGACTTTTTTCAGTGAACCTTTTTATGTCACAATGTGTCAAGTTTTTTCAGTTATGAAATGTTATCTTGCAATTCAGATGTTTTTCCTCACAATGTATTATGTAATTGTTTTTATATGCATTGTTTTGTATTATGATTATTGTTTATAAATATTATTTTGAATAATAGGCCCCTAAATATTATTATTTGGAATGGAATAAATCTGTTTTCTTATACTGCAAAGGAGTGAGCAAACATTGTTTGATGTGTAATGAAAATATCATATTTTATAATATCAGCGTGTTTGTGTGTGTTCAGGAAGTGGCATCTCGGCTGATGACTCTGAAGTGTAACGTCTCCAGATCTGTTGAATTCATTAACGGTCTTCCAGGATTCAGCTGTCAGTCAGTTCAGAGTGGAATCTTCATCTATCCACACCTGACTCTCCCTCACTCAGCCCTGACACAGGTGCAAACACACACATACCTTCCTTATCAAATTCCCCTCCTGTATTTACATACAGTGAAAAATATGTAAGGGAAGAATAAAAAAACACATTTAAAAGGATCAAACACTGAACAATTTACTTCCTTGTAGATTTGAAATGACACAGACTTACTTGATAGAACTTATTTAATTACACAATATTTAGCTCGTAATACAGTGCAACATACTTTGTATTAGTAAAAACTGTAAATATTTATGCATTAATTTTAGATAAAGTTTTTATAGTTAGGGTCTCTATAGTTATTTCTATTCTTTTTTACTTTTAGTTATTTATCTACTAAAGTTGTTTAGTATTAGTTATTCATATACTAAATAAAAATGTGGATTGTTGGCAACTAGATGAAACAAAAGGACTTTATATTCTGTTTTATTAGTTAACTTTTATTGTAATAAAATGTTTGTTATTTTATTCATAATACATACATTTTATTAGATTTAGTTTTAGTGAACTACATTAATCCTTTTCTAATATACTAACACTAAACTTCAGACAGTGCCTCACTATTATCATCAGTATTACATCAGGATGAGATACTGTTATTTATTCCCAAAGCCAATAACTCACTGTATGTCTCTTTTCTCTGTGTGTGTGTGTGTGTGTGTAGTCAGTGGGGTTGTTGTACAGCAGGAGGTTGTTGGAGGATCAGGGTTTGTGTGTTGGGTTCAGTGAAGATCACACACATTCACAGAGCTGCTGCCACTTCAGGTACTGTGAGCTTTTCAGACAAGCATTCTGCACACACACAATCACTCTCTCAACACCCTGTCTGTATGTGTGTGTGTGTGTGTGTGTTTTAGACTGTGTGTGCTGATGCCATCAGAAGAACTGGAGGAAGCTCTCCATCGCCTTCGATGTTTTCACTTTCAGTTCCTTAAAGAATACTGTGATACTGAGGAAACCGTCAGTAAACCACAGCAGAGTGTTTAAATGAGCTTAATTAATGATTAATAAACAGATGAAACTCTACTTGGGCTGTAAATCATGTCAATCATACACATGATGTAATCTTTCCGGTGCTAGTTTGATTAATTACACAAATCAGTTTATTAATAATTAATATAGTAATATTAACATTTGTCATTTATAATTATGAGTATATTTTATAAAGAATGTTAAATTATTTTATGGAAATACTTATGCATATACGTTTTTGCAAATGTCCTGCAGAACAGAGCGCATCTCTTTGTCAATATGGTGATCTCTAGATAGCAGAATATCTAATAGGTGTATTTTATGTAATTTCACAATCAAAAGAAACCACAAAATAAACAGAACTCTGTGGAATATTTAAGCTTTATATTATTTAACAAACGCATTCTCAAAGCGGATTGACATATAACCACCTAAATTACCAAGGTATTTAATCATTTTTCAGATGACTTAAAACAACACAATTTGTAGGCCCTTTAAAAGTACACTGAATTAAAATGAATAACCACGTAAGCAGGGAGGAAAAAAAGGGCAGATATGTATATTTTACCAATGTTGACATGTTGCACTTGGTAAAATCAGGTTTGCGATCCCAATGTGTTTAAGGCAAAGTTCAAAAATAAATCATTGATTGAGTCAGTGTGGAAGAACTTGACTGCACTGTAAAAAATTACCATTATTTTAACGGTAAAAAACTGTGAAAATGCTACAATAAAAACCTGTTGAATGGCTAATGGTAAATTCATTCCTAATATTGTTTACTTCCATAGTAACTAGATGTGTATGTACAATAGTATGTAACCACAGTGTATTGGATAGGGAGTTGGACTTGTAACCCAAAGGTTGCGGGTTCGAGTTCCAGGTCCAGCAGGGATTGTGGGTGGGGTTAGTGAATAACCAGAGCTCTCTCCAGACTGAGGTGAGACCCTTGAGCAAGGCACCATTCCCCCAACTGCTCCCTGGGTGCCGCAGCAATGCTGTGTTTGTGCACTTGGATGGGTTAAATGCAGAGCACAAATTCCAAGTATGGGAAATCATACCTGGCCACATGTCACGTCCATACATAGTATAGCTGCATTACAGCTGTGATATTTCTCTAACTACACACAAGTAACACAAATGTAACAACCCCCAGAATGGTGTGTGTGAGTATAAATGTGTAAATATATATATATGTTTTGTTTTTTATTTCGTTAATTATTACAACTAATTTTGACCCAAATCGAGCTGTGTTATTTTGAATAAGTAAAAATAATAATAATTAAAGGATGATACAATAAAAACATAACAATTAAACTGAACAGGCATTTGCAATTAAGTTTGCTCTTCTTGTTTTCCCCCAATTTTTTTTTTCTTGTATATTTTTAGATTTCTGCATGTGTATTCCAGTATGCAATGGCAACCCATGTGAGTTTGAGTCAGCTTCTATTGTAGGGTTCAGTGTGAGTCAGCTCGGAACCGTAGACAGGTGAAGTGCTCCGGATCGATGTTCAGCGCCGGTGATGATGTCACAGCTGCACGGACATCGGAGCCGTATTTTCCAGGGTTTACTACATATACATGCGAGCGTCATGCGATCTGGCGTGTGTAACGCGTGAGGTTCGCTCTCCGCCGCATCGGTGCAGTCAGACTCTCCGCGTCATCCCGGTTAGCAACGGTAGTAGGATTCCACGCGCTCTGGATGTTTCCGTTCATCCGTGTGCTGCTGCTGTTGCTGCTTCAGGGCGGGATGCGATTGACGGTCTGCGCGCTTCTGCTTCGCGCGTGTCGTGTCGTTTGATCGGTTAACGGAGTAAGGAGGAGTCTCCATCCCTCCCCCCTCTTCCGCGTCTCTACCGTGACTGGTCCCTCGCCGTTAACGGGGGCTGCACCGGGGGTCCCGCGGCTCTGATGGCGGCGGCGGAGCAGGAGGATGTGGACCGGCGGCCCATCAGAAGAGCTCGATCCAAGAGCGACACGCCGTACCTGACCGAAACCAGGCTGTCCTACACACTACAGACAGGTGAGTGTGTGTGCGCGCGCGTTCACTGCTGGACTGTGGTAATACCACGCTACTGTCATATACACCATGGTCCTGAATGATCATTGGATGGTAGCGGCATGGCACTCTATGGAAGGGATAGCGTGATATTAAATTGGTACCATATGTCTAAAACACATGCTTTAACATATGAATGTGCAAAATATTCATATTGAGTTACTAACATCTGTCCCTACAGAATATGCCTTTAAATATGGGACTGAATGATTAGTTGCATATATGCACACATGTCCAAAAATACCATGGTAGCCTACATAACGTATGTATATGTAGAATAAAAACTGTATAGAATAAAAACTGGTGCATTATATCATGCTGCTTAGTTTACTCCAAAGTACTTAAAAGAATAACTATATTATAATGGCATGTGTCTAAAAAACAGTATTACTGGATGATTACCATATTCAATTGCTATTATTTACACACTGCTGCCAAGTACTTTGAAGAAAACCATGTTACAGTGGCCTAAGAAACAGTAGGCTACAATATCATGCTATATGCAAAATATATACTATATTATATTAAATTAAAAAATCCACATGTGACTATATATACTGAGTTCCAGTTTTACTATAGTAAATGTCCAAAAACTAATCCCATGGGACTGGAGCATGTCCACATGGTTCTATTTATATGCTATAAAGAATGCCATGATAAAGTGTGCTAAAAAGAAATAACATAGAACTGAATAACTAGACATTTTAATATGGTTGCAATATATATATTTACAAAGAACTCCACTTCAAAAATACCATGGTGCAATGACACATGCCATGTTATTTACCATATTTTCTCCAGGTTACTTAAAACAATTCTGAATATTGCCATGGTAAATGTCTAAAAACATGGTAATACCATGGTACTGGATGAAAATTAAATAGTATTCCAAGGTACCTTGAAAAATCAAACCGTGAAAAATCACTGTCCAAAAAATCATTTTTGTTGTTTTTATTTTAAGGTGTTCCTGTTACAGTGTTGTGATACATTTAAGTTTGAGTAATATTGATTAACTACATGTGCCTCCGGCTTACTTGGATGTAATTATGCATAGTTAATAGTTATTATAATAGTACATATAACTTCTGTAACAGGGACACCTTAAAATAAAGTCTTACTGAAAAACATGGTCAATGTGCTTTAATATGGTAACAAATGCATGAGACATTATATTTCCATAAAACTCCAAGCTACTTCAAAGATACCATCCACAGTGAACTGACATATACCATGCTATTTATAAATATTACCATGGTAAAAGAAAAAGCATGCTATTGCTTGACACTGGATGTTGACCATGTAAATACTACAATATTTAATTCTAGTACTAGAATATTACCACGGAACAGTGATTAACATATAAACACGGCTACATTTTTCAGTACTCAAAGAATACTATAGTAAATGCACTTTAATAAAGTATCAAACGTGGCTCTGGAGGATACTGCTAGCAGGGGTGTTTTGTAGATGTAGATGTTTGCTCATGTACACACACACACACACACACACACACACAGTCGATGCGGTGAGTCATGTGGTTCAATGCGCTCATCTTAAGGAGGCTGTGGATCTCAAGACAAGGCCGTGCTGTTTTAGCTGCTTGATCTGTATTAGCAGCATTATATTTCAGATCTTCAGTTCTGCCGCCGTCATCTCCATCCACGCCTTGCATTCATTTACTAAAGGAGATGTTTAGACAAAATGCACAAGCTTTGTTTTCTGTTCAATCAAAGCAGGACTCTATTACTCATATGTAAGACTCATTCATTAGATTGTGTGATCCATCACAGATCTCAAATCCTGCAGTTTGTCTCTAGATGAGTTTGTGTCTTCGTCACATTTGGAGCAGGTTAGCATTGCATCAGTGCCTCTGTGAGTGAATGGGTGCCGTCAGAATAACACTTCCCCTAGTGAAACAGTGGCCTGGTCTGATTCAGGAGAGAAATCTGCTTTAGTTTTAGTCTTCATTTTTCAGTAAGTGTGAGTTTTTCTAGCGTGTATCTCTGATATGAAATGGTGACCTACAGTACAGACTGGTTTTCCTGTCACAATCAATAAGTGTAAAGTGTGTGTGTGTGTGTGTTTCATCTCATCGGTGTTTTCAGGGGTTAGTGCTGATGTTCAGATCAAAGTTTAAGTTTGAAAATCTCTTGATCTTGTCCAGTCCCTTAGAGTCCCTTGAAGCATATTTCTACGTTAATGTAGTATTAATTATTTTGAATAGCTTTACATTTGTGTGTAATTCAGTTTAATGTTTCTTTTTAATTTACTTCTCTATTCAGCTTTGATTAATTTATTTAATCAAAAGTTAATCAGAGACGACATTTCAATCTTAAAATGTAAAAAAATGTAAGTTAGATAATAACAGCACTGGTCAATAACTCACAGACGTGTCCAGTATTTATTTTGAATGAACATTTATCAGTGGTTTTAATATATATTTTCCATTTCTTATAGTATTTTCAATTGAATTTCAGTTTTGAGTTTTAATTCATTTTAGTCATTTATTTGTATTTATTTTAGATTTCTATGATTTGTTGACAGTGATGCTATTGTTACCTAAACGAAAACTATTAAACTAACCTTACAAATTAAACCAAAATCATGTATGTTTATTTCAGTTTTAGTTTGTGACGTTTAGTTTTTTCATCTCCTGTAATATTTAATTTTATTTTAGCTTCAAATGTCAATCAAAATGTTTTAATTCAGGCAGAAAGCCAGCCCTGCTGAAGTAGCATATTATGCTGTGTTGTTCTATTGTTCTTGTGGTTGAATGAGCTGATAGATCAATATGCTGTGAGAGTATTTCACTGAGACCAGACACAACACACACACACACACACACACTGCCTGCAGCCTTGTCACCACATCTGTGTGTGTGTCTGCCCAGAATGAGCCAATCACTGAACCATGTGTTAGAATGTCAGATGTATTACCGCTCTGTGTGTGTGTGTGTGTGTGTGTGTTACAGGGATACAGTTGCATAACATCATGGATTAAACTATTTGTCTATGCGTCAAGCTGAGTTCTGTAGCAGAAGGATGAGTTACAAAACACTGGTTGTGCTACACTTCTCTTCAGATCATGATCATCATTCCCTTTGTGCTTTAAATTCTGCCATTTACTGAAATTAGAATTCATTTAATATGCATCCAGGTCACATTTAACCCAAAAGGTAATATATTCTTTTGCATAGGAAATTAAATCTATGTTTGCACATCCCCACCAGATGTGTCCAGATGTTTTGCTCTTTTTTTTTTTGTAATTTTGTAATCCAGTTTTTTTTTTTTTTTTTTTACAACACTTTATTTTATGTCACACTACATTATTTATCATTGTTTTCTCTCTGTCACTTTTGCTTATAGTTATAACTATTATTTGTTTGGAAAAGCACATTATGTACATTTTTAATTCTTTATTGCTTATTTGTGTACTATTTTTATAAGCAACATTGTACAAGATAAACACATAAACACAATAAAGATAAAGTAAATCAATAAAAAATATTGTAAAGTAAAGTTAAGTAATTTAAAAAATGAAATCAGAAAATAATATATACAATAAAAGTCACATTTCACCCCAAAATTAAGAGAGGAGCATGTGTATTCATATTCTTAATCTGCTTTTAACATTTTTACATAATTTTTTTAGGGCAATAATGGGACCTTGAGTGTGAAGTTAGTGAATATACTAAAACAGATTAATTTTGTAACTTTTTATTTTGGGGTTGCATGTGACCAGATTTGTGAGATTTTACCTGATACTCTCTCACACACACACACACATTCAATGCATGCAACCATAGTTTGTGCACACAGTGAAAAGAGAAAGTCACACACACATATGACTGAAGTCAATTAAAGCCACACATGCCGCAATCAGTCATGAGGGGGTTCATGTTCTCACAAACACACAGAATTAGTGCCAGAGATTGCCATCTGCTGGAGATTTTAGGACAGAAGGCACCAGAAAAAATATTCATTCCAGCACATGAGTCATGGTTCAGTTTATCCTGGATAATATTTCATCTGCACATGTTCCTCAGCTGTGGCTGTTCTGGGGCCAGTTTAGTGAAGCAACCGCACAATCACCAGATCTTACAACAAAGACTGATTGTGTTTCTGTGTGTTTGATACAATTTTTCTCTTTATTAGCAGTTTTTAATGTATTCTGCAAACTTTTTAGGGTTAAATAAGTACCATATCATTTCAATATGCCAAACAATATATATGGGTTGTTTGTTTTTTTTGTCCAAAATATATTTTAAATAGATGCTAAATATATGTTGTTAAAAGTAAAGCTGAATTAAATAAATATATATATATTTTTAATTGGAAATATATATTTATTCAACTTTCAAAAAGCGAAACTCAATCAATTTCAGTGTTTTGATTTAGGCTAATAACATTTCATTTTTAACATATTGCATATTTTAATATATATATATATATTTTAGAATATTGTGAAGTAAGTTCTATATTCAAATGTTGTTATAAACAATGTTGTGTTCACGTATCACAGCCAAAAAAAAAATTTCTTAATGTGTCATATTTTAATGCATTTAAAAATATTTTCATTATAAAAATATATTTTAAAAAATGTACATCAAAAAGCAAAAATATTCTTGCTAAAATATGTTTCAAATTATGTGTTTGCAAAGACAGTTTTGCTCCTTTTTTTAATATATATAAAAAATTTTAAAAATTAGGTTGCCCTAGGGATATGCCTACCAATCACTTTTTAAAGGGGAGTATCTGTGGCGATCTAAGCAGTTAAATAATTTGTCTAAGAATAACATTATCTATCTATTAAATATTTACACGCTAATTATAGTAGGATTTCATGAAGGATGTTACATCTTATGCCCATCTTATACAGATAACTAATAAAGCAGAATTTCCCAACAGGTTTGGACACAGACGGTGTATTTGGGAAAATGGTTACCGTTATTATTTTTTATTTTGATCCAGGTTTCTATAACCGCAGCCTCTAGCGGTGCGACCGCGTTTGAAATACGGTGACGTAGGCGGGGTTTCTCGGTAGATCCGGTCTGGATCTGGACCGTGCGGCCAGCGAAAATAACACTATGGTGAAGGCTTATGCTCGAGCTGCCTGATAACCAAAAATATGTTTTAGCTAAAACGTAAATAAATATTGTTAAAAATAAAAATAAAGATACAATAAAATAGAGCCATAGATGTTCACGGGTATTTTAAATCCTACTGGCCGAACGTCACCGCTACCTCATTATTATTTATGAGCCTTCAACATAGTATCTCTCTTTCAGCGCCTTCCAATCAAGTAAGCCGGTTAAAGTTACGTCATTAATATTTATGAGCCAAGCCTTCAAGATTGTTGCCCACTTAACAGCAGGCTCCAATCGGATAGGCCCAAAGGACGAACGTCACGTAGCAGGTCATTAATATTCATACGACAAGCTCTCGCAGTAGTAGGATCGGTGAATTTGCTCCCGTTAACGGTCGATTCCGTTCCGCGTATTTTTACGTGAACTTCACGGCATTGCGTCACGTTGATGAATTTGAAGAGATGCTACCAAGAGGCGCATCCGTTCGTTTATGATAAACAAATCTGCGCCAGTCACTTGAATTTGCGCGTACGTTGCTACGGAATTAACGGTAACGGGGGGTGTTATAGAGTCTATATATTAAAGATATCACCGAAGTGTATCATATCAGCGCGCGCGTGTATGTATTTATGTGTGTGTATGTACACACACGGTTATACTCAGGTGGGCCAAACGTTTTGCGCGTGGCGTCGGTGATATAACCCCGGTTCGTGCGGCTCGGGATGATCGGCGAGGCTCATGAACTCGCTCTTCCGTTCGATATCCGCACCATCCCGGGGTGTGACAGATAGACACGGGTCCGCTGCCGCCGCTGCGCCCATGGCGGGTCCTGCATTCACCGGAGCGCACGGGACCTGGATCACATCTAGGCTACGGGAAAGCGCGTCCTCTTCCTCGTCGTTATCATCGTCGTCGTCCGTAGAGAAACCGCGCAAACGGAGAGCCTTTAACCTGGTCAAACTGCGGCAGCCCACCGCCCCCGGTAACAACAACACGCCGTTTGTGATCTCCGGTCATATCAAGCACATCTGCAGTAACTGCAGCCGCGGGAATGACATCCGTGAAGGTAAGTGAGAGCCACGCTTAACGGTGCTGCAAAATAAAATAGTCTTTAAAAAATATTGTAATTTTGGCCTAACGTTAGATAATCCATAAATACTTCACATTTGACTCTGCAGTGTCCATTTAACGTTGTTAGTTAAAATGATAAAAATATAGATGATTACTTTGCGTAATGTAACGTTTTTATATAAAATATTATGTAAACATGACTAAATGAACTGTATTGTGTGATTGTTTTTAATGAGCAAAATATACATTTTATCAAATTTTTAGTTTTAATATTTAGAATAAAAATGTGTATTTATTGCATTTTTTTGTTTAATCTGTTAACAACTACTGTAACGTTACTGTAGTGTTACCTTGGGTGTCATTTACACTGTAACAACATTGAAAAATAATGGAAAAATTTAAATACCTGTTAAACTGCCTGACCATATACAGATAAAAAAAAATTAATTTAACACTCCAAGTTTACTGTTAAATAATGCATTGGTTTTGAAAGTCAAAAATGAAAATTATGCACCATATTCACTTAAGACATTACATGGGCTTTTGCATTAAAAGACAGCTAAGCAAAAAATATTAGTCACAGATACATATTTGTATTTATATATATGTAAAACAAACGTAAAATAAAAATATTGTTTAAATAAGAAATATATACACAACAGTTATATATAAATAAATTACATATTGATATTTGTAATTAAATATTAATTACAAACAATTATATACGTTTTTATGTTAAATTTATATATATTTATATTATATTGCTCAGTGAAATTTGTTGATTTATTATTTGTTTATGTTATTATTATTTTTTCATGAACCCTGTAATGTTGAATGTGATCTAATACGCTGCCGAGTTACTATGTTAGCATTAACCTTTTGGTAAATCCACACTTGATGGTTTTGTTGTCTTATATTCATGCATTCTGCATCCCGGTTTTTAGTTTTACCTGATGACCTACATTCATCGGTCAGATGTAAAGCTGAAGTAAACGTTCGCCCTCCTTCAGCAGAAAAGCCCTTCTGGAAAAACAAGCTTCGTTCTTTTCTTTACCTGCTGACCTGTTTTAATGCACCAGCCTATTTTTACTCCAGGGCCACGGACATTCGGGTGGCGAATGGATCCAGAAAGCTTCCAGTTTTCCCAGAGGAGGCTTCCAGTGCTTTCAGAGCAGCTGTTGTGCCGTTTAGACCAGACGGAAACAGTTAGAGAATTAAATTTAGCTTTTATTCAGGTTACATAGAGTTATGTTCAGTTTCATGGCATTGGCTGAACTACCGCTTCTTGAATGTCCTTGTGCACCTAAAAATGAAAGCATGCTGAAAATGAGCTTCGCCTCAGGCTATCCAAGATGTAGGAGTTTGTTTCTTCATCAGATCTGGAGAAATGTAGCAATGCATCAACGTCTCAGCAATGGATGCTCTGCAGTCAGAATGAGAGTCCATCAGTTAACATCTGGAGAAAACAAAAGCTGAAATGCATACAGCATTAAGATGTTTGAAACTAATAAACACGTTTATAATCCATAATCCATCTACCTCAGTGTTGAAAAGTGGTCTGGTGTGAATAATCTGCACAGACAAAAAATGCTGTCTAGTACGGGGCTGGGTTTTGGTGTTAGTTACAACAGGAGATGGACTTTTCCACTGGAGGAAGTTATTATTATGATGTTTTTATCTGCTGTCCGTTTCTGACTGCACTGCACAGCATGCATTGCTGAAGCTTAATGCTACATTTGTCAAAATATGACGAAGAAACAAAATAAATCGATGCAAAAAAAGTGTTCAAAATATAATTCCTGCTGACTCAGATGTAATACAGCACTTGGGCTCATAATGAGCACTTTTTCCACACTTTATCGTCAGTAAGGGATCATATTAGTCACTCTGTGAAATGAATAGTGGATTATTAGAGAGCAGATGTGCGCAGAAAGCTCTGGTGATGTGAGATATATCTGAAGATTAGTCTCCTGGGGTAAGAAGATGGGATTAGAAATGTACACTTTACTCGCGTGACAGTCGTCTTCCCCCTTCTGAATTTCCTTAATCTAACAAAATGAATGGTAATATATGTCTTTGCCCTATTTTTCCAAATGGAAAAAGTAATTAAAAAATGATCTAAGTGGAAAGGACACAGAAATATTCTGTTTTAGTAATTTCTCCTGAAGAGTAGTGAGTAAGTTTGTGTTAGTTTTTCCGTTTACTTGATCCTCAAAGTATTTGGTCTCTGCCATGACATTTCTATTGCTTAGTTTCTTCTCTTTCAAAGCCATTTCAATTCTTTTGGCTCATTTCCTCAATTTATGACTGTTTAGGTTTAAGGCCTTGACTATTACTGCATGTTTCTGTGTGTAAAATGTTTAGATTTACTAGTTTGTTAAAGAAATAGTTCAGCCGGTTGAAATCTGTCCTCATTTACTTTACCCTCATGTTGTTTCGCTTTCATTCATCCCAAGATGTTTTGAACATCTGTTTTCACATAATAAATGTGGATAAAACACTTTTTATCTCACTATTTTGCCTTTTTTGCTCAGAATTGCAAGTTATAAAGTCAAATTTTGAGCGAAAAAAAAAGACTAATGTTCTCAGAGTTGCGACTTTATATCTCGCCATTCTGACTTTACAATTTAATTTATAATTAAAAAAAAAAAAGTCCAAAATAATAGTCTGAGAAAAAGTAGATATTTGTTAGTAAGCTTAGTTATTGTAGCTTAGTAAGTTGTTAGTTGTATATTTCTACATTTTCAAGGTGCAGAGCACTTTATTTTGTCGTGAGAAGATCTGTAATGTTTATTGTTTTCTTTTATTATAAATTTTTTTTAGGAAAATACGTTTTTTGTTAGTATAACTATATACAAATTTTTTGTACATTAAACCTTAAAATGGCCTTTATTTTTTTCTTTAAATTATTTTGTTGTGAGAAGATCCTGTAAAGTTTAATAATTTGATTATAGTTTAAATAAATATCATATGCTTTCATTAAAGTTCTTTAAAAAAAAAATTGGAATCGGCAGATCACACTTACTGTGAAATCAGACTCGGCCAAGAAATTTGCAATCGGTGCATCTCTACTTTATATCTCATCATTCTAACTTTGTAACTTGCCATTGCGAGGTTATATCCCACAATACCGGGGGGGAAAAAGACAGAATTGTGAGAGAAAGTCGCAATAACCTTTTTAATTATTTTTTATACACTGGCGGAAACAGGCTTCTATAGATATTTCTATAAACTCTATAAAGCCATATTTAAGGCTTTTAAATGATCAAATCTTTGTCATGCACAACTTTACTTTTATCCTGTAAAAGCTTTTTAAGTGTAATTGTAGAAACACTGATCTTGACTTAACTTGTGAAAAATAATGGAAGTTATATTTCTAGATGAACTCTTACTGGACTGAAGCAGCTCAGCTTTATTTCATTCTTCATCAATCATTTTCTAGACAAATCAGTGCTTCTAGAAGCTTTACTTTCACTGTTCCTCAGTGGAGCTATGATCTTCACACATTTGACATCTTCTGAGGAGTCTTTCTTTCATCTCTCAATCCTTTCAATCTCGTCTTCTTACTGAGATATGGAGTGACCAATGATATTTAGATAATCGTTATAAACACCTCATTGTCTTTATATTCTAACTACCAGACTATATGCAATCAAAAAAGCTGTCTTAAGTGTCAATTTTGTGATATTGAGATTTGTACATCATATAAATAATTAATCTTTCCATTAATGTATGGTTTGTTAGGATATGTGCAATATATGACAGAGATACAACTATTTGAAAATATTTTACGAGGTGGCTAATTCATAAACATTTGTACAGCCTCACTCTAAATTGTACAGATTTTACGAGTTGCCAATTTTGTATGAATTTATACGAATCACCTACACCTAACCTGCCCCTAAACCTACTTGTTACCGAGGTTTAAATCATACAAAATTATATTACTAATTAAAAGTGAAGTTTTGATATATTTATGGTAGAACGTTTAAATGTCTTCATGGAATATGATCTTTACTTTTTGGCATAATAGAAAAGTGGGTCATTTTGACCCACACAATGTATTTTTGGCAATTGCTACAAAGATACCCATGAAACAGAACTCTGGTTCTGTGGTCACATAAGAGCTGTAAAAGCCTGTATCAGAACATAAACACACATACCAAAGTTTTCTGTTAGATTTCGCCTAAGTTGTCAGCGAACGGGTCCACTTCTAGAAATGAGGTTATTTTTCACATGCTTGTGTGTGTTTTGTGTGTTCAGCAGAGGGTGCTGAGCGTCTGGCAGCGATGCGCTCCGATTCGCTGGTTCCAGGGACGCACACACCGCCGATCCGCAGACGCAGCAAACTAGCCAGTCTGGGACGACTCTTCAAACCCTGGAAATGGAGAAAGAAAAAGAGCGACAAGTTCAAGCAGACGTCTGCAGGTACCAGACATACACAGCAGTCCACCTGCAGATTTAGACGCACTGTTTTCGATTCTAAGCAGTTTCGTTGATGATTGGCAGTGCTGGAGAGGAAGATGTCGACCCGTCAGAGCAGAGAAGAGCTCATCAAGAGAGGCGTGCTGAAGGAAGTGTACGAGAAAGGTAAGAAAAGAGCTTTTCTACTTTGTCCACTCAAGCAGATTTAAGACTTTCGATTTCATGGGGTTAAAAATATAATGCCATAATTTTTGGTGTTCGTTGCGTTTCACTGCATTGCACCTTGTGAACATAACACCATGTCTGCGTTTGTGATCAGTGTAACAACAAACAAGTACTACCGTTTACTGCTCAAAACTTTTGATAGTAAGTAGCAGATTCTTTTAGTAAGAAAATTTGACTTACTTAAAGCTTGTGAGTCAGAATTGGTAGAATTGCCTCACTTTCTAGTCTCTGTGCACAACCAGTGTAGGCTACTCTCCAGGTTTTAAGAGTCCGTCCTCCATTAATGTGCTGAACACACTAATATTTGTGTTCAACTGTTCTGGAAAAGTGTTTGCAAATACTGATTTCTAGTTGTGTCCTCTTTTGGAAGCACAAACAAAGTGGTTTCCCTTTCAGCACGACACACAGCATCTCCAGAACATGGCGCCTGCAGCAACACTACAGCGAGAGTAAAAGTCATAACAAAATGGCCAAGTCATAACTTTTATAAGGAATCTTTGCAACTTTAGGTACCAGCTTGTAACACTCTAAAGAGAAGGAAACATTTAAAATTGCGTCATATACAGGTAACCTCTTTAATGCAATGACTGTTTAATTCATACAGGAAGCCAGAGGGCGCCCTTGTGTGTAAACTCCACACATGCGTTATAATGTTATAGTAAAACTAAAATTAAAACAAGCCAAAAACCTCTAAGATAACACATGGAAAGAATAGAACACAGATCCCAAGCAAACAAAATAACATAAGTTGATTTTGAATGATTAATTGCAGCTTTGTACGATTATGTAATGATGGCATCCATAATTGTAATTGCGATTAGAAATTGGATTAATTGTGCAGCCCTTAACAGCTGGTTTGTAAAGAAGCTCTTGCACATGCAAAACTGTATTGCACACATGCTACTGTACTACATTTATTCAGGGCTCAGCCCAATTTTTGTTATCGCGGGAAGACTAATCGTTATAATGGAGAGAAGTTTTGCTGGTATATCACATTAACGTCTCTTTCTGTGTGTCAGTAGAAGAGGTCAGCATGGACGGTGGTCGTGTGTGTGTGAGTGATCTGGACAGACAGACGGTCATCAGTCCAGTCTCAGAGTCTGCAGACACCAGCGTCACATCGGCAGGTGCGTTACTGTCCACTTCTCACATTCTGCACGGTTTGACTTAGAATTTCACCAGAAACAGTGTTTTTCACCTTTTACATAAAGCTGTTTCTGATACTGTACCTTTAAGACATTTCACGCTGATGTTTATTGGAATCAAGCTACTAAATGCTGAATAGGTGTTGATATGCAAATGAGGGTTATAGTAGTCAACATTTGAAGTGGATCAAAACCTTTCATCGAAGTTGTTTCAAAAACGAATTGTTGTTTTAGACACATTTTGATCATTTTTTTTAATCCAAATTATCATTTGATCCAATACTTTCAAATGTTGAATACTGTGTATATATATATATATATATATATATGTGTGTGTGCGCGTGCATGTTCAAATTTGCATAATGACATGGGTATGGCATAGGAATTACAATATGAAGGTGCTTTATGAGGACATTTTCATTGTCCCCATGATTCAAAAGGCTTAGAAAATATACTAAATTGTGTTGGAAATCTAAAAACCCCTGTAGTTTCCTGTAAGGGGTAGGTTTAGGTCTAGGGTGTAACGATTGAGTAGAGTAGGCGTTCAAATGCAAATCTGATTTATTTAGCTCAGTCAAGGCAAACAGGGTCGAGCACCGGCAAACGGGATCCGAGAAGGCATAGACAGTAGCAGAAACGTGAACAAGGCAATGGTCAAATACCGGCTATCAGAGTCCTGAGGATGAGGCAGAGAGAATATCCAGGACAAAGATTGGCAGCGAATAAATCCAAATGAAAAAAACACACTAGAAACAAAGACACGAATGAAATCCAGGAACCAGGTTGATGATGTATAATGAATCGTGACAATAACAACCACAGAGGGGCTTATATGCTAGAGCAAATCCAGGTGGAAACAAGGTGGGCAGTGACAACAGTCTCAACATAAAAGTCTGACAATGGCAAACAGAGAAAAACACAAAAGAAGTCCTAGTGCTGGAGTGCCATAAACATGTCTTTAAAATGTCTTTAGTTGGCAGCTCCAGCTGGGCTTGACATAGGGTCAGTGTAGGGCAACACCACATACAGTCTGCACAGTATAAACACCATTACGCCTATGGAGAGACCCCATAAATCACAAATACCAACGAGTGTGTGTGTGTGTGTGTGTGTGTGTGTATTTGTGATAGGAAAGGAGAAAAAAAATACACTTTGCTTCATCAAGTATGCATTAAATGTATCAAAAATCACAGCAAAGATTTATAGTTCAAAAGATGTCTATTTCAAATAAATCCTGTTCTTTTGAGTGTTTTATTAATCTTTAAATATTGAGAAATAAAATTTAACTATTTTCCATAAAAATGTGAAGCAGCATGACATCTTCAGTATTGATAAAAATCATGTGACACTGACGTTATACAGCATTGATCACAGAAATAAATCTCAGTTTAATATGTATTTACATAGAAAACAGTCATTTTAAATTTTAATTATATTTCACAATTTGTACTATATTTTGAATTAATTATGTGCAACCTTTTTTTAGCCTAATACCGTTAATTATTTTTTATTATATTAGTTAATATATACTATATAATATATATGTATTTTTTGTATTTTTATTGTGAGTCTGTGTGTATATATAAATAAAGCTGAATAAATCAGTATTTTCAGCACATGGCCCTTCAGAAATCATTCTAATATACTATTTTGCTTCTCATTTTTGGTTCTTTTTATAAAACTTATTTTTCCAAACTTCTGAAATGCAAACATGATCCCATTGTCTCTCTGTGCTCCAGTGTCGTTCTCAGAGGTCCATTCATCTGGAGAAACTGTGGCATGTTTCTCGGATCTCGTCCCAAAGCCATCTCAAGTCCCGCCCTCTGTGAAGGCCATGCCGTTGCCTAGTGACAGCGCAGACATCACTCACGTGAGGCCGTCGTCGCTGAAGCAGCCTCCTGCCTTACCGCCGAAGCCATACAGCCGTATCCCCAACCACCTGACAGGTGAGGGCTGCTGCTCCTTGTATCCCATGAACCCTGGTGCAGGGAGCTAAACTCAGTGTGTTCTTCCCTCCAGAGACGCTGGCCAGACTCTCTCCGCCTCTGCCTCCAAAGAAAGTGATGATCTGTGAGCCGGCACCCTCGTTTGCCCTCAAATGCCTGCCGTCCCAGGGCTCGCACACACACTCACATACACATACACACACACACGCACAGCAGTACGCCACACTGCCGCTGTCGCTGCACCCGCCCAGCCGCATCATCGAGGAGCTCAACAAAACACTGGCGCTCACCATGCAGAGATTTGAGAGGTGAGGACACACACACACACACACACACTAGGGCTGTCAATATGATCAGTATTCTAATATAAAAGCCATAATTTTAGTTTTTGGCCACACATCGTGCTGTATTTCCGAATGCATGCTTAATAAAGCAATAACATAACATGACTATCTGTGGAAAAAGTGCATAATGTGCATAAACCAAATTATATTTAGTGACCTTGTAAATAATTTTCTACCCTCTCCCTCCTTCATTTTTTAGAGTTTGACATCAACTAATTTAATTTAATAATTTAATTATAAACAAAAATGTTTTCTGATAATTGTTTTTTTATAATGTATAGATATAGATATAAATGTGTTAGTATTTTGTTTCTCACGCAGCAATATTTTCATATCTGATGACTCAATGCGTGCAATGCAGTGTTACTCCTCGAGGTGGCACTGTTTGATATACAATTATGACGTGATGGTTTACTCATAACTACTTATACTACTATAATTTTTGTTAATATTTTTTATTTTTTTATTAGGAAAAGTTCTAGTAATTGTGTTTTGTTTTTGTAAGTCTGTATACATTTTATTTAATTATTAGTTTTTGTTTAAATAGTTTAGGTATTTTAGTATTTCTGATTAACTGAAAATAGAAAAAAAGTTGCCTTATCTGATTTTATTTTATATATTACTTCAGTTGTCCTTTTTGTTATGCTTCATTAACTGTTGTTGGTCAATTAAAGTTGAAATAAATAACTTGTTGAAGCACTGAAAATTGAACTGAAAATACATTAAAATAAAATGATGAACAATACTAAACCTGAAATAAAATAAATTTAATATAAGAGTAATTCTATCAAATGATTAATCCCATCCAAAATAAAAGTTAGGAGGGCCAAATTTAAGAATTTAATAATTAAATAAATGTTGAATATATAAGTAAATCGTTAAATTCATAATGAAATAACGAAATACATAAAGGCTGAAATAAATGCAGACATGTATAATTATTTCTGTATTTATTTATTCATTCATTTGTTCCTTTGGAGAGAAGTTAGAGAAGTGAATGTTTATAGTATTTATAATATTAGACCTATAGGTTTCTATTTGTGTCTGCCTTTATTTCTACATTTATGTATTTAATTTTGAGTAATTTAGCCCTCCATATAAAAGTTTTGTTTTATATTATTTGTGTGTGTGTGTGTGTGTGTATATATGTATGTATGTATGTGTGCCTATGCATGTATACTTTATATTTCAGAAAAATTTTGTTTATATATTGCATGTATTTATATAAAACTTATACTAATTTAAATATATACATGTACTTATTTTCCAAATATGTACTGTATGCGTATTATTGATGCATGATAAATCTAAAAAGTACACATAGATGTAAACAAAAACTTAATCTATATAAATATAACTAAAATGGAAATTAAACTGAAAACATAAAAATACAAGCTAATCTAAAATACTAATAAGACCTGTTTATAAATAACACTAAAATAAATCTGTGTGTGTGTGTGTGTGTGTGTAGCTCTGTACTGCAGGCGGTGCCATCTGTCCTGATGGAGACGGAAGAAGAGAAGGAGAACAGAGATTCAATGCACCAAACTCCCGCCAACACACACACACTCATCACACACACCTTCAGCACGCACGAGGAAGAGGACGAGGAAGAGGAGGATGATGACGACTCACTGTTTACAAGTACAAAATCTGGCAGGAAATTCAGCGTGTGACATGTTTGTGTGTGTGTGTTTATGTGAAATTAATCTGTGTGTGTGTGTGTGTGTGCAGGTACACTTGCTTTAAGGATCTTAAGGAAAGATTCGCTTGCGATCAAACTGAGCAATCGCCCATCGAAGAGAGAACTGGAGGATAAAAACATCCTACCCATGATGACTGACCAGGAGCGGCTGGAGTCCAGACAGCAGATCGGCACCAAACTCACCCGGTGAGGAGACACACACACACACGCTCTAGTGAATAGAAACTAATGTAAAACTACAACCATACAGAAATTGTTATTTTAAAAATAGTAAATAAAAATGTCAATTTTAAATGAAAAACTAATTTCAAATATTAATACATTGATTAATAAATAATGATTAAATCATATTATTAATTAATTTCTAAATGAATTATATTAAAATTAATTTAACACTGCATTTGCATGTTGGCAGCTCTCTAAAGTTGGTTGTTTTTAGCTACAATTCAAACGAGTTAAAACGAGAGAGACTTTCATATCTGAAAATAGGTCATTAATTGTTTTTGCTTATGAACGCATTATACATGGGTGTTTTGTTTTGTAATCGACTGTTTGACTTAATCACAGCCAATCAGAACATACCTGTTTAATATGCACCTGTTGAGGGCAATTTGAACCAATGAGTGTCTGACTGTGGGCGGAGCTACCTTCTTTAAATGAAAGCAAACTAAACAGCAAAACACTACAATGTCGTTGCGTATTAAATAGCTTTATTTTCAGGTCAGTGCTGTTTTTTAATGATCTAAAAGGAATGTCTTGCGTCTGTCTTCAGTCGTCTGAGCCAGAGACCGTCAGCAGAAGAGCTGGAGCAGAGGAACATCCTCAAACGTACGTCTCACACACTCCAGTAAGAGTATGACGAGGACATGTTGTGAGTGAATGTGTCTGATTCTGTGTGTTCAGCGCGGAACGAGCAGGAGGAGCTGGAGGAGAAGCGTGAGCTGAAGAAACGCCTCTCCAGGAAGGTGAGAGAGCACCCAAAACACAGCTTTTTTGGCTTTTCCTGGACTCTGTTCCTATAGCAACCAACCATTCTGGGTCACAGCACACACATTACATTCGAGTTACGCAACGTCTTCAGGAGTGTGTTTCTGTGTTTAGTTGAGTCAGAGGCCCACCGTAGAGGAGCTCAGAGAGGCCAAAATTCTCATCCGCTTCAGCGATTACGTGGAAGTGGCAGAAGCTCAGGATTACGACCGGCGCGCCGACAAACCCTGGACCAGACTTACTGCTGCAGACAAAGTACAAACACATGCATACATTTACCAAATATATGTATTAAATACATTTAAATCTTATATATACACCTGGGTGTGTGTTTGCGCGCTGTGTTTTTATGATGCAACCAAAAACTTTTATTTTGGATATGAATAATTGCTGTTAATCATTTGACAGTGCTTTAAAATATACATTATACCTAAATATTTTAGGGTTGAATTATGCAGCCTTTCAAAATAACAAATGTAAAAAAAATAAAAAAAGTATGATTTGTTGGTTTATTTTTCCATAAAAAGTTCAGCGCTGGGTAAAACACACGTACATTCAGGATAGATTTAGCTTAGATATAAGCTTTTAGTTTAGGGTTAGGGTGAATATGATAATGCGTTTAGACAGAGGTTCAGATTCACGGCTGGTTCTTCTAAGTCTGGTGTGTTTTGTCTCTCTCAGGCTGCCATACGCAAAGAGCTCAACGAGTTCAAAAGCACAGAGATGGAGGTGCACGAGTCCAGTCGACATCTAACCAGGTGAAGACACGCTTCTCTGTACTTCATTAACATCCAAATAATCCAGTCAATATTTTTAGCTGATTCCTAGTAAAAAAGAAATCAAGATTTTTATACCCTTTTTATCTATTTCCAGCAGTTGTTTTATTGTAAATCCTCATTTTAATTAAATATAAATATACAGGAAAACTACTATTTTAATTTTTGTTTGTTTTTAATTTTTTTAAAGAACAACTTGTGTTTTCTATCTATATCTAGTAATCTCTTAATAATAAAAATACATGTTTTTAAATAAAAGTTAATATAGTAGTATATTTCTTATTTAACATTTATAATATTTTTTAATATATACATTTGTATAAATTAATAAATTTATTCAACAAGGATCTAAAAAATGGTCTAAAATGATGCATCTATTCCAACATTACACATTTTTTATATATTATTTTCAAAATGTCATTCATTTATTATTTATCCTGAAAAATAAAATATATATTAGAGTTTCAGCTGCTTTAAATTCTACTATTTTAAATAAGTATTATATAAATACAAAATTCAGCCTTAATTAACGCTTTCAAATAAAACCCTAAACTTCAAAACAGTAGTGTAGACATATTTTTAAATATACATACAATTAAAGGTTGTATACATTTTTTTTATATTTTATAAACATTTAAAATTGTACAAAAGTCTCACCACACAAGTCACATTCATTCGGCTATATGTTCTTCCGGTTACATGATATGACCAAGTGAAGCATTGCATTGTGGGATGCTACTGTACTGTTCTTGTGTTCTCTGCAGGTTTCATCGGCCGTAGAGCCGCTCCAGTCTATCGCTGAACTCTCTCTGTCTCTGGTTTGGAGGCGTTGGTCTCTAATGGACCCCGAACAGACTCCCTGCTGCTGGTTTTGATCAGGAATCACCCGCAGCAGATCTGAGCTGATCCTGCTGGACTCTCAGCGGCGGCCCGGCGGATACCAGCGAGCTGACGATCTGTCTGTGTGCCGACCTTTCTGTATATTTTGACAAAAACTGATCTATTACGTGCTCTTCGCCATGAATATCTTTTCTTCTTTTTTTGTCCAGGCGATGGTTTTTAATTCAGCAGACGATGTAGTTGATTTTCTACTTGTACCTGATAAACTATTCCAGTCCTTTTAGTTTTCAAAAACAGAGAACACAAAGGAAACAACTTTTCTAATGAGCGCAAACCACATTATCACACGCTAAACTTAACTGTCTCGAAAGAAACACTTAGCTGGAAATGTGCTCACCCTCAAGTTACTGAAGATCAGGATGAGTTTGTTTCTTCATCAGATCTGGAGAAATGCGTCTCTGCATCAGTGTCTCAGTAACGGATGTGAATGGGTGCCGTCAAGACTTCATATATGAATATTTTGTTTCATATTCATATGCCAATAACTTTATCAATGGAGGAAGCATTATTATGGATCGAGGACTCTATTTTAGATTGATTTATTGAGTCTTCTCCAGATGTTAACTGATGGACTGCTGTGGATTATTGTGACGTTTTTATCAGCGGTTTCGACTCTCGTTCTGACGGCACCCATTCACTGCAGAGACAGTGATGCAGTGCTATAAATCTGATGAAGAGCATTCAGCATTTTCAGCAAATGATTCAGTTTTGGATAACCAATTAATTTAAGTCCACATTTCCTGCTTATTTTTAACTTGTATGCATCTGCTGGACACTTTTATCCACTGCTATTTAATATTTATTGGCGTTCATTCTCTGGGACTCAAACCCATGATGCCGGCTGCTGTTTGTGATATAAGTCATAAAGCCCAAGAACATCTTTAACCAACAACAAAAAAGCACCGTCTGCCACGCCCACACTACTGACCAATCACAGGAGGCGATGCGCTTGAGTGACAGGAAAGAGCAATAACGTGTTTAGAGTGACTGATTGTTCACGAGTCCTGTTGAGCGTTTTCAGACCGGGTTTTGTTCCTCTTTTATCTCATTTTGTGCTCATCGGTGCTCAGCTGTCATGTGATCGAGTCTCGACTTTATAGGGCGTCGCGTTGCCAAAATAAAACCAAAACGATGAAGGGAATCACAATAATCAGTGTTACGTTCATTTTCTTTTTGCATTTTATTCACAGTGATCATACAGAAATAGCAACAGGAACGTTCACGTTAAGGTCTCATTTGTTAACATTAATGTATGAACTAACGAGTATTATTACGACATGTTACAAGTTGAAATGAACATTAAGCGCATTACAATAACTGCATGTATTACATGAACAGAAGTAACTTATTGCAGCTATTAGAATAAAATATGAAATATAATATGTGTTTAATATAAAGTTCACATAGTTGCATTAATAGGAATAATAAATGAGATAATTCCTTATGCGTACTGTAAACATGAATAACGGTCAACTGTATTTTTATTAAACACTGAGAAAGATGATTAAATGCTGTACAAATACTCACTGTTCGTTCATAAATCAGGAAATGAGACCTTACTGTGAAGTGCTACCACTGTAATAATGTGTGCTGAGATGTTTTTATGTTCATATATTATTGATAAATATTTTTAACTGACACATTAAAGGAAAAGTTCACCGAAAATATCTATACAGTATATATATATATATTTCTGACTTTATCTATCACCCTCATTTGTTCCAAACCTACATGTTTTGTTTGTTTGTTTCGTGCGGCTCATTTAAAGGGACTTTTGAGACTTACAGCACTTTTCCTGATCTTACATATGAACACATACAGGTTTGAAACGGCATGAGGGTGTAACTGTATTTTTGGCTGATGGGTGACACACACTCACAGAAGAGCAGACGCCATCATGTTTTGAATGATTGATGTGTTTGTTTCCGGTCTCTCTTCCACAGCTGCTATTGGCTCAGAGAGCGCAGGAAGAGAGTGGGGGCATGTCCTGTACCGTACTGTCACTCCTGAATGATGTATGCAGATTCTCATGTCAACCCACCCAATAAAAGAGCGAGCACACACACAGCTGACGTTCCTGTTGTCCAGGTCTGAGCGCCTCTACATAGAAATTATGTTTTATACAGAGTGCATGGGCGTCCCGCAGTGTTTGTGCCACAGATCGATGGCTTTAGTGACGATGGCGTCTGTGTTCTCCTGCGGCATCTGTACAGAGACACCAAGAGATCAGAAGCTTCAAAAACAACAGAGAAGGGAATTTCCTGGATTTAATACTCTATTCAAAATGTTATTTAATATGATTTATAAAATAAAATAATATAAAATTAAATAACTGCTCCTCAATTAAAAAGTATAATAATAATATATTTACACACCTTTTTATAACTGTAAAAACCAAAAGTAATATCTTGTTCCTAATAATGCATAAAATTGTATTTAAATGTAAATATATACATTTATAAATGTAAAAATAAATGAATTTATATGCAAATTAAATTTTAAAATAAAGTAATACATTGTTACTAATAATAATACATTTTTATTTAATATAAATTGTAAGTATAAATGTAAAAATAAATCTAAATGAAAAATTCTATAAATGTACATATGAACTAAATGTAAAAAAAAAAGTAATGCCTTGTTCCTTAATTAAAAAAATGGTACCTTACTTATATAATTATTAATAAAATGCTGTTTAATACATTACAAAATACTGAATACTTTATAAAAAAAAGTGTGTTCCTGGTTAAAAAATGGCATTTCATATAATATTAATAGTAGTAGTACTTAATATAATAAATAAAAATAACATAATACTTAATTCCTTGTTCCTCAATTAAAACATTAGTTCAAATATAACAGCTCATGTAGAAGCCTATATAAATAAAATAAAAATATAAATAAAATAAAAAAGTCATTACGTGCTGAATTAAAAACAGCCATATAATAATAATGGCACTTCATTGAATTAATAAAAATAAAATGACACTAATAAAAAATATTTGTTGTCCCTCAATTGAATAATAATATAATAAATAAAATACTGTTATTTTATAGTGGTTGATGTAATTATAAGATGAAGAAATTTGAAAAGGTTCATAATGTAAAGAATAATAAAATAATTAACATGTATTGCACCCAGAACATTTCTTTACAGGAAACAAACCCTTCATGATATGTAACTGAAAGTGTGATATTTGCGGCTCACATTAGACAGGAAGTTGTAAACTCCATTCGGGTCATTCATTCCCATCAGCATGATCTTATGGCTGAGCAAAATCTCCACGGCAACAAAGACCAGGATCTTACAGGAGCCGCTGATGACTTTGTCCCAAACCCTTCATCATCGGCCAATCACACAAGAGCACAAAAACAATGATCATTTTCAATACTGATAACGATTTATAAAACTCAGCTGCACATCACAGATATGAATTACATATTAACAGATATTCACATAAAAAAACAGCTGTTTGAAAAAACTATTTCAGCTTCTCCTGTATATTTGAGAGGAGCCAGTAAGATGGCCTGGATGTCTCTCTGACCTCTGTAGGCTGGACTCTGGGGGTAAACAGCCAGCGAAGCAGCGTCTGAACCAGAGACTGTACGGCAGCGTGTGCAGAGCTCCAGACATCTTCAGATGAGCCAGAAGAGCTGCATCCTCCTGAGACAGGAAGTGCTCCAAACTCTTAGGCTGAAACACAGAGACCGTGCTTTCAATGCAAAAAAGAATCAGAGAAACTTTACATCAATGTGCAGTCGCACAGGACTGAAGAAGAACTGAACATGAACCATTTCTGGTTCAAAACATTGAATACTGTTGATCAATAATGGTTAAAAGAAAAACAACTTAAACGATTAAACACTTGAACATTAAAATCCTAAAAATTATTATAAGAACAGCTGCTACCATTTATTAATATGTCAAAAAAAATCTTATATTAACAGAAAAATCATTAATAAATAAATATAAATATAAAACATACTTTTTACAGGTTAAAATATATACATAAAGTAAAAAAAAAGAGTTTTGGAGGATGGGTACTGAACACTTAAACCTAAGATCTTAAGTAAGTAATAATAACGGTTAATATTAAATGTGTCAAAACTTAGAAAACAAAACTTAAAAACTTGTTCTGGATGGATGTTAAATTCGAAAAACCAAAATGAAAAATGCATAAAACAAAATAAATAATCTTAACAATAATAATAACTGTTATTATTTATTGTAGTGATACAAGAAAAAAGAAAAACACTTAAGTTCAAAAATCATATTAAAAAACAATGATAATATATACTTTTTTTATTGTGTCAAAAATAAAAGACAAAAAATTATTTTGTGGATTACGTGTTCAATAACCGTCCAGAACAAAGTAAAAATAATAATAAACTGATATTACAGCATCAGCAAATAAAAAACTAAAATCTGCATGTTATTAACTCCTAAACCAAAAGAAATAATAAAAAATAATTAAAGCAATATTACTACTCATAAATCACCGCTAGTATGTATTACAGTGTTTAAAAAAATAAGTATTGAACAATGATAATATTAAAAATGATATAACATTGCAAAAGTACAAATATGTGTAATAATTATAATTATCTATAAATTAATAGTTATAAAAATAATAAAACATTATTCTATTTATAATTATTGTTATTTTTTAAACAGTGGAAAAAAATATTATTAATAAATAATATTAAAGGTAAAAGAGCAGGTAAATACATACCAGGTGAGGGATGGAGTCTCCAAACTTGATCTTGAACTGGTTGACGAAGCACCTGATGAGCCAATAGCAGTCGACCGAGTCATCAACAATCTCCTCCATCGCTCTGCTGATAGCCAGGAAGTTTTCATCCTCGTCGTCCTGAAAGAAAACCAGCAAAATCTGTTCACAGCAGCCAGTGCTAACTTCACAAGGCATTCAAGGCAATCTTAGGGAAAGCTGCATTGACATTATCTGCATAACCCTGGAGCATAAGGGTCAATTTACTGAAATGGTTTGTTAGGACCGGACAAGATTTGGAGAAGTGTACAAAGCTCATCGTTCTAAAAAAGCGAGGTGTACTCTGATTGGACAGCTATCCAGTGCATTACAGTGCCTTGACTTGACCTGGCCCGAGGTTCTGATTACCCACAATCCCACAGCTCCTCACCGGCGGCCTGAGCTCACTCCTGCGGGGAAGCTGTCTGCTCTCCAGCTGATACATGCGCAGGTAGACCTCCGTGGCCGGGGTGGACGAGTGGATAAAGCGCATGGCTGTCAGAGCGCCGCTGACATCATCAAACTGCTCGAGACGATAGCGAGACACCAGAGCGTGAGAGTCAGTGTGGGGCGGCAGGATACCTGCAGACAATGGAACCACATGCAGACGCATTCCTGTTATTGTTTCTGTTCTCATGTCAGATATGTATGTGCGTCAAAGAAAAAAAAAAATATATATATATATATCAGACAAGTGATTTTATGTCCAAAGAAAGCACATTAAATGTAATTAAAAGTCTACTTTTAAGGTTTCAAATACATTTTTGGAGAATAAAATGTCAAAGGTTGGTTGAAATACTTACATTTTCACTCAGTGTAACACAATGTTTATGTAAAAGTTCAAACAACATGCTTATTCTGACTTACAAATTAAAACATAAAAGATTCTTTCTGACAAATGAGTAAAACCTAAGAAACTAATAAGTGTTTGAGGTGAAAGTAATACATCTTTTAATATATCATAAATAGACTTTTGATGTAAATATGCCTCACAAAATTGTTACACTGAATGACATTTTAGTGGGAAAATGTTTAACAACAACAACAAACATTTAAACCAGTATTACACTTATTATTTTTTGGTTGAACCCTTTTTTGTTTTTGATCCATGTATACAGTATACAGTATATACCGGAAAGTATTCAGACCCCCTTAAATGTTTCACTGTTTGTTATATTGCAGCCATTTGCTAAAATAATTTTAATTTATTTTTTTCCCTCATTAATGTACACACAGCACTCCATATTGACAGAAAACACAGAATTGTTGACATTTTTGCAGATTTATTAAAAAAGAAAAACTGAAATATCACATGGT
>JAUCMT010000048.1:20224714-20243303 GCA_032357475.1 Enteromius thamalakanensis
ACCATGTGATATTTAAGTTTTTCATTTTTAATAAATCTGTAAAAATGTCAACAATTCTGTGTTTTTCTGTCATTATGGGGTGCTTTGTGTACATTAATGAAGACAAAATTATTTTAGCCAATGGCTGCAATATAACAAAAAATGTAAAAAAAAAAATGTTTTTAAATGTAAGGGGGTCTGAATATTTTCCGTACCCACTGTATGTGTAGAGCTTCTTATAAAACCACAACAAATTCCTTGCATGTTTGAGCATACTTGGCCAATAAAGTTCATTGTGATTCAGACAGCCTGACCTACAGACACTCGTTGTGTTTCCATTCATATGTTTTTAAAAATAGAAAAAGAATAAAAGAAAAACAAAGTTTCGGGAGGAACGCTGGATGAATTAGCCACAGCTGGTACTGCATTAGCTAATCAATCTCCTTGTTACAAACACCCAATCAAATCTCTTCCAAGCACTATAAATATCCGTTTTCCCCCTTCATTCGCATCTTGCTTTTGCAATCCCTCCCCCACCTTCTGTCTCCTTAGTTCCACACCTTCCTCTCGGGGGACAGTCGGAGATCGAGCCGGACACCGAACCCTTGCCCTCGCTAGGGTTCTAATCACTAGGGTTCTCCGGCTCGCTCCCTGGACAGCACGCCAAACCTGCTTTACTTATCACTCATGAGGAAGCGTGAACTCGTGAAACCCTGTGGGTGGAAACTTAAAGATATGCATACATTCTAAAAACTGGCATGTAAAAAACTTTTTATGATAAACTTTTATCCCTTCCTTGGGTCTATATGTGATAGATGTGCTACATGTCATCTGGTTGTGCTCTTCCTCATCCTCTCATCAGAGAAGAACATGATAAGAGCCCAGCGCTCCATTAGTCTCTCTAATTAGTTTGGAATGGTTTGAAAGTTCAGCTTCACATTGGCCAAACGCCACTGAAGAGTAAACTGACAGAAGCAAACACTGCACAGACATCAGTGTGTGTGTCGTCCACATACAGCTGCTCTCTAACTTAACCTCATCAGACATGAAATACTCCAAAAAATACTCCAAAACATACGTATGCATAAGTTTAAGACTCTACACTGGATATAAAAAGCATTTCAGTCTTTAGTAAGTTTGTCAGTGTGTCACTTAAGTTTTATATTATATATAAATAAGTTTTAATCTACATTTTGCCATAAACTGTAATAATGCAGTGAGATTTTATTGCTCCACACACATGAAGAAACACGACCAACTGAGACTAAATCCAGAAAAACAGGAGAAAAATGTCTCCAAGATGCTTCAAGACAGCTACCTGCAAAGCTACAGTACTGTTAAAGGTTTCAGACACTAGTCGTGTAAAAACGCTGTAAAATGAGAATGCTGTCAAAAACAAAATGTGAACATAATACAAAAATAACAATAATAATAATATGATAAATATATTTTTAACTCATTTTTAACTCAATTAAAGCAACGTTTGTTGTGAGCATCCTTTGAGTTTAAAGCAGCTTTTGTCCTCGAGCAGTTTCTCAAGAGCTTTCTTGAAGCGTCTTGGAGACACAGTTCTTCTGGATTGAGTCTGTCTCAGTTTGTTGTGTATCTTTATGTCGTTCCAGAGAGAATGGATGAGGTGTTGAGCACAAAAATCTCACAACATTATTACAATTAACGGCAAAATTAATGTTTGGAAACGTAAGCTGATCTTTCATTCTGACACGCTACCGCAGAAATAACTGAATTAAAACCGTTTTTAGCTGGTCAAAGTATTAATGCATTTGGCCATCACTGTGTATGAATGATATTAACGTTCTCACCCAGCAGGACTTTCCACACGTGTATCCGGTACATGGAGGGCAGAGGAAACCTCTGACTGAAGGTGCTCAACTTCTCCACATCTGAAAACCACAGCAACGAAACCAGAGAAACACTGAGCGTCTGTGAGCTCATATCACAGCCATTTATTCTCATCTCAACTGAGACATACACAGCCCTTCACAGTTATAAACCTAAAGAGGAAAATAAATACTAATGTATAGTAGAAAAAATTAGTATTGTTATTGGTCTGATACGAACGTCATCGAACATTTACACCAATATTTCAAAATAAAATAACGACAACTGTTATTTCTATAGAGCCAAAATAAAAACAAAATAAAAACACAAAAGAATTAATGATTACTGAACACCAACATTAAATTATTATTATTCATTATTATTGTTGAAATAGGTAAATCTATTCTATATGATTAATGAACATTCAAACAATACAAATAATTAATTTATAGTTATTATTTATAATATTGTTATTAGTAAAGTGTCAAAAAAACAACACAACAAAAATAAAAAAAGTTATTTTATGGTGTCTCTAAATGTTACATCTTTCTTCTTATTAATGCTTTTAACAATAATAATAATAATTATTATTATTATTATTATTTACTTTGTTGAAAAATTACAAATCTATTTCCATGATTACTGAACACTCACATTAAAGACAAATTATTAATTAATTAACAACAACAGCAACAATAATATATATTTCTTTATTCTTTTAAGATATAATAAATTAATGCTACATAAATTATTATAAAACATTTATTTTAAAATAAAAAGAACAAAATATCTTTTCTAAATGGTAAAAAATGTAAAAACCAACAAAATGGATAAAATTAATCATATAAATAAATACTAATAATTGTTATTATTACAGATTCATAAGAAAATATGTACACATTTATTAAGCATGTTTACCAAAAACTTAGACCGACATTACAATGTAATATAAAATAATAACAAATAATAAAATAGCTGTTATTTGTATTATTAAATAAATAAATATCTAAATAAATTTGAAAACAAGACCAAGGAGACTATTTGGACACCTGTGATGGCTCTTACCCAGCGGATTGTCCTTCAGCAGGATCTCAAGCGACTTCTTCTCCTCCACTCCTCTGAAACCCACTTTCTCATAATACGCCGAGCGGAAGTTTCTCTGAGGATCATCAGCCATGATCACTGATGTGAAGCTGAAATAGAAAAACAACATGGTTTACCCATACCGAAGGTGACACCATATCAACCATCTGACTGTAAATAACACCATTAGATCACAGGTCACAGTTTATACAGACACAACAAAGGTATTCAAATATTTAAGTGCTCAGGACTGCATTGATACTGAATGATTAACATATTTATATACCTTGGTATTTGCATGGTACTTTTTCTTCCTTCAAAGAATACCAAGACACATGTCCATAAATTATATAATAAATATTTACAACGCTTTGCTAATAAATGCTACAGCATTAAGTCAACAGATCAACTGTGTACTATAGTATACTTTTTATTAATAATATACCCAATAGTTGTAGGAAACGTAGCAAATTATAAGCTTATTTGTTTGTATCACTATAGTTGTTATAGTAACACAGCTACTATAGAATTACCACAGCAAATTAATTCAAGTGTTTATTAATTAATTAACTAATTAAGTAGTTCAAAACCACTGTAGTATTTACTATAAATTACTATAGTATTTTTAATGTATGTTTGATTTGTAACATTAACATTTTCAAAAAATACAAGTTACAACAGCTATTACTGCAGCAGAAGAACCACGGCAAGTTTATGTAAGGCATTTTTGGTGTGTTGATCATAAACAATGTTTTAAATATTACAAAATACCTTAGAGAGCCGATCTCAGCGGGCCTCCGCGGTTTTCCTCGAACTCTTCAAAAGCTTTATCAATCAAACACCTGGCTGCAATTCATAATCAATACATACATGTTGGATTATTATCCTTATGTGAAATACTGCAAATGTGTACGTCTGTAAATACAGCTGTCTGCAGTCTTGTGACACCGGAAGTAATTCACGTCCTCGTGTTGTTGTACTTCCGCGTTTGTCCAGCAGGAGGCGGCCACAAAAGATTGGACAACATACTTTACATTTGCTTTCTTAACCCTCACAATAAATTCAAAACTGAAATAAATTTATGACTGCTCCAAATTTGTGAGACCTTGACCTATGCTAGCTCTTCCGGGAAAATTCGCTGTATTATTTTCAGATCCCTAACCATTTTAACATTAAAAAGCCTTTAAAGTTAGATAAATATTTTTGGTAGCCTGAATACAATCATTGTACGTAATGTTGCACCACAGCGCACGCATTACACAATAAAAAAACATTAATCTTGGACTTTTCAATTATTTTGCTAGTATGAAAACTAGAATCTAAAAGGCTAAAAGGTAAAGACCCACTTGTTCATAAAACACCGTTTTCAGCGCAAAACATCGTCCCACAGGGCTTTAAAATCTTTCTTTTCCCTGACATAAAATCATAAAAATTCTAATGGTTTCCATTAAAATACCATTATGAGCCATGAACTTTTCCATCACAAAATTTTGTAGTGTTCCAATAGAATTTCCCGTCCCACCAATAGATGCCATTATTCTATTAAAACCATTACTAAAATCAACAGAATTCCCTTTGTAACCATTAAATCTATAGCATTTTCTATTAGTTTTTTGTTGTTTTTTTCAGCAGGGTTGACAAGTAGTCAAAAACTATTTCTTAATGTAAAGTACAAACATTGTTTATGTTAGCTTAGTGACTTCCTTTTAATGATTTATTATTTAAGAAGTTCAAACTAATCTTCCAAATAATTGTCCAATTATTATATAATCTTCCAATTAACAGTTTAATAACTAGCCTACTATTGAATAACTACTAAGTGATTGTCAGATCTTCATCCTCTGCCATTTTGGTTAGCTTGAAGCTGGTAAGCAGAGGTCAGGCAGGGTGCTATAGTTAACACTGTTTGTTATCATTAGGTTTCTTTAATATTAATCATACAAATAATAAAAGATACATATGATGTCAGTAGTCGCGAAACAACCTTCAAATCTTTATAATACAGGATCCTGGATTAGATTGTTTAGTCATGAAATAACTCTGCTTTAACTCCTAAATATAAAATTTTTATACATAATATCAAAACATAGTAATAATTATTCATAGGAGTCATGCATTTGATGAAGTCTTTCTTTATTTGATCAATAAAACAGTAAGAAATATGTCAGACACAGTGTTAGAGTAACAAAGTAACTAAGGCTAATACAAAGGTAAAGTGAAGGCACTGAAACTTTTAAGAATAGCTACAACAATTCAACAGTATTAGTGTAAAACCAAATCAGTAAAAAGTTACAACTTTACCCAAAATTTAGTGTTATAAACAACTTTTATCGGTTAATTCAATTCAAAAGCAGAAAAAAGCCCATAATGTGAATAAGCAGTAAAAAACTGTATTTTTTTTAATTAGCTAATACAATCAATATAGACCCTTGAAAAAAGGTGGTAAAAAAATGCTGATTAGTTTAGAACACAATCTGCATTTCTAATAATAAATGTTACTTTTTTTCTCATATTGTCATCTTAAAATACTTTAATGGATAATTGTGTTGTATAACATTGCGCAGTACACAATGATTATTTAAGAGAGCGATCTGGAGCTGAAAGAGGTTCTGCTGTAGCTAAAGCTGCTGTATCTGGAAGACGAAGAGGGGGATAAGCTGTAGTCTATGCTGCCCCTTCGGGATCCGCTTCGAGAGCCTGAGGCAGATCCAGGGTTTGAGAGGTTGTAAGGACTGCTGATTCCACGTGATGAAACGGTGGAGGCAGGAAGCATGCGGACACCTGTGTTCTCCTCTGTCATGCAACCTTCCAGAGCCTCCTTGTAGGATATCCTCAGCTTGGTCTTGGGGCAGGTGAGGGTCTTGGGGTGGTGGCGGGTATCCTGGAGCTTCTGAGCCGATCTCATGTCCAGCCAACCGAGCTGCAAAGCCTCCTCAAGCGAACGTCTGCATCCAAGCTCTGGGTCGAACAGCCCGCCGGTCAAATACTGGAATTCAAGGAAGCGCTGGCCAGCTTCGTACGGCAACCATTTTTCCTTAACGGCCTCAGCAGCAGACATCTTACGCTTGGATTTCACATCTTCAAAACCAATATATGCTTTCTGGGCAGGTTTTATCCTGTTAGCCATTTCGTCATCAAGCACACCAAGTCGGGTTGCTTCTTGAATAGAAATACGACGGCCATTTTCAGGGCTCACAATCCCTCCGGTGCAAGCCTGAGCCTCCAGGAGCCGCTGCGCTGTGATGGAGTCAATGATTCCTCGCTTTAGAGCATCACATATGCTAATCTTCTCCAGCTTCTCTGTGTCAAAAACTGCTCCAACTGGATTCTGTTCCTCAATCGATTCTACTAACGGGGTCAGTTTGATTGACATGCTGGAGATATGCTTGGAGGTGTTTATTGAGGATGGATCTTGAACAATTTCTTGAGTGGAGATACTCTCGACTGTTTTAACAGTTTCAGTTTTAATTATCTGGCTTTTCGTTGTCGCCTGGGATGTAAAAGATGACGAGCCGACAGAGGAGCTGAGTGGTTTGCTGAGGGTCTTTGTCTTGTTGGTGATCATATCTGCAAGCTCTGTAAGGCTGAGATTTCCTGAGTGATATCTATCAAGGACATCTTGGTTAATCACTCCCTTAGCCAGCAGTTCTTTCAAGTCGTATTGAATGCCTGTCTGCATGTCCATTATAGCTTTACTGGTCGAGCCATCTGAGGCAGTGATAACCATTTCTTCCCACTCACATTCTTGCTGAGACAATTCCAAAAAGGTTTCGTAGTCTATAAGTTTCTTCTCGTAGGCTTCACGCACAGTCATCTCTTTATTACTTTCAGGATCAACAATCAGTACTCGTCTCTTCCTTGTGGAGTTCTTCTGCTGCATCTTTTTCTTGTCGTAAAGGGGCAGAAGCACAAGTTCTGTCTTCTTATCTGGAAGACAACGGCTCTTTAGCTGTAGGTAGGTCAGATTGTCCTCTGTGTTTGGGTCAAAGAAACCCTTTGTATCATCGCCTTCATCTTTTAGAATCTGGTTCATCTCTTCATCAAAGTAGCCCCTTTGGTACGCCACATCAACATCAATTCGGTGACTGTGTTTAGGATCAATGATGCCACCACTTGCAATCTGAGCCTCCAGCAGGCGAATGCCATGACCTTTCTCTATGAGACCACGTTCGATGGCTTCGAAAAGAGAGATCTTCTTGTTGGTGCCTGGGTCTTTGTACCCAGTTACCGCTCTCTCTGCAGACAAAAGCTTGTCTTTGAACTCCACACCTACCAATTCTTTCTTGCAAGCCTCCTCGACTGTGTAGTACTCATTGTGAATGGGATCAATAATGAAGCCTGAAGCAGCCTGAGCCTCCAGAAGCTCCAAGGTAGTGCCTGGTCGCAGAAGCCCGTCCTTCATGGCCTGATAGATAGGCAAGGCACAGTCATTGGCCTCGTCATAAATCCCAGCGATGCATGTTGACCCTCTGAGATAAGACCGAAGCCTGTGTTCAATATCTTGGCTGGTAATCTTGCCCTCTTTCAGATGATCTATGTCCGTAGGTTGCAGCAATTTTGCATCCACCAGATCTGATACGCTAACTTCTTGGCGAAGTCCCTGGACAGTCATGGGTTTCTCAGGAGCTGGAAGCAGGAGCAAACTAGTACTGAGATCAGCTTTGCATCGCTTCTTGAGGGTAACGTAGCTGGCACGTAAATCAGTGTCGGGATCAATATAGCAATCAGGTCTGGCATTTAGAGCTTGATAAAGGTCCTCATCGACCAGGTCACGGTCCATGGCAGTATCTTTGGAAAGATAGACGCTGAGAATGGGATCAAGGATGCCTCCTGCCGCCTCTTGTGCCTGCAGGAGGCGCAGAGCTGTTTCCCGGTTAACCAATCCTTTCTTCGTGGCTTGGCTTACTGGCAAGAGTTTACCAGTTTTGGGATCCCTGAACCCAATGCAGGCGGCCTCTGCAGTCAACAGCTGCTTCTTGTCAGATTCATCCATAAGTCCATTCAGACAAGCCTCCTCAACAGTCATCCTCACATTTGCTCTGGGATCTATGATGTACCCTGTGGCAGCTTGAGCCTCAAGCAACATGTTTGCACTCTCATCTGAAATCAACTTTTGTTTTTTAGCCTCGGTGAAGGTCATTTTGCCTTTAGGTCCTGCTGCCAACCCCGCAATGGCTCCTGTGCCTTTGAGATTGAGCCTGATGTCAACAGATACATCCTCTACAGTCCGCTGGCCATTCATCAACTGATCAAATGTCACCTTGTCAATTACACCACAGTCGTGCAGCTGCTGGGCCGTGACCTTCTTACGGACACCTTCAAAGACCAGCGAGGAGGCGTCTGTTAGGTCTGTCTGAGTGTATCTGTTAGCACCATCTGGTTTCCGCTGCAGTTTCAGAAGCTCATTCTGCTGAGAGTCTCGAAGCGCCTGCATCTCTGCCCTCTCTCGTTCCAAGTTCTGCAAGAGCAGCCTGTAGCGTTCTTCGGTCTCCTTCAGCTGTGTCCTTAGCCTCTCCATCTCGACCTTGACAGAATTAAACTGGCTCTCCAGGCTGGAGCGCTCTGAGGTGTGTTGTCGAATCTGCTCTTCATGAGTCGCGCATTTGGTCTTCCACTGTGTAAAATCCTTTTTGATCCTATCATTGTCCTCCTGCAGCTGTGATTTGAGGCGCAGTTCCGATTCCAGTGAGAGTTTGATACGGGTTAGCTCTTCTTCCAGCTTTTTCAAGCGCATCATATCCTGTTCCATTGTGGCCATTTTCTTGAGGAGGTCATCCCGCTCTTGCTCCAGGCTGCTGCACTGATATTGGGATGTTTGGATCACAGAGGAAGTCTGCAACAAAAGGAGCAAAGAGAGGATTAGTGTTTTATCATTTACGGTGATCATTCAGATTTTTTCAGATAGGACGGTGATTGGTTATTATATGCCAATGATTTATTATTCACTAACAATTATAAAACAGGAATGATTGGTTTTTAAGCTTATTACATAGTCAACCCTGATCCTGGAGGGACTACGTTCCAGCAGGTATTAGTTTCATCCCCACTCCAAAATATTTTGTTTTCAGGTAATCCTGAAAAGGTAATCCTTGATTAGCTGGATCAGATTGTTTGATTAGGGTTAGAGCTAAAACCCAGGACAGTAGCCCACAAGATGCAGGGTCTGCTATGCCTATTCTAAAGAATCCAAATCACAGAGGGTACCACGAACAATAGAGGTCAGATTGATATGTCTTCAATGGATGCTGCTGTACAAAACAAGCAAGCAACATGACAGCTCGCAAAGCACAAACTACAGAAGTGTGTATTAAGATGCAAATCTGCAAGGTGTGGTGTGGAAGTAGGTCAAACATGCACATTAAGACATGCAAAAATATGGCAGTTTGCTATAGTGACATTTTGCATGTCAAGACAGTAACTATTTATAGCGTGCCACATGAGAGTGATGCATGCAGCTGGATAAATCTACGCATTTTAACTCGAGAACTCTAGTTTCTAATTATCCTAGTACCTCTCTGGCTTGTTTTTGTACATTTTCTATATCCACTTGCAGTTTTTCTCTCTCTCGTGATAGCTGTCGCATAAGCCTGTCATGCTCTGCACCGGCACGCTGGCTGGACTCAAGCTGTTTCTGTAAAGCTGCAATTTGCTCAGTCAGTTCCCGATCACCACGCTTTTTGTTTTTGAGCAATTCATCATGTTCTAGACGCATGGAGCGCAACTCCTCCTCCAGGCGGAGGCGATCTTTGGTCAGAGTTTCATTGAGCCTTTGCAGACGCTCAGTTTCACCCGTGCTTATATTTAATGCACAAGTCTTCTCTTCCATGCTTCGATTAAGGGCCTCAAAGCGCTGGTTGGAGTCTCGGACATGCCCCTGCTCCTGCGTCAGCTGTAGTTTCAAAGTGTTCATCTCGGCTTTCAAGGCTGCTAGGCTCTGAGAAGACACTTTGTGATCCTTCAAGGCACGGTCTAGGGACTCCTTCAGGTGCTTGCATTCTTCATCCGCATGCTTGGACTCAAGATGGGTCTCTTCCTGGCTCTTACGCAGCGTGGTGATTGTAGTGGTGTACTCCCGCATGGCCTGGCTACTCTTTTCAAGTTGCGCCTCTGTTCTCCGGCGCTTGCTGGCCTCCTCTTCCACCACTTGCCGCTGCTTCTCCAATTCACTTTCCAGTCGCTTCAGCTCCTCCTGGAGCTCTTGAATGCGGCTTTGTAGGCGCGTAATAGTCTGTTCAGACCGGCCCTTCTCAAGAGCATGGGCCTCCAGCTCCACCCGAATAAGGCTCAACTCCTGGTGGGAAGAGCGTAGTTGCACCAACTCCACATTACAGTTTTCATTCTTAGTTTTGAGGTCTGCCACCTCCCCTTCCAGTCGCCTGGTCTCGGCCTCTAAAGATCTTTTCAGACGTCGCTCCTCCTCAAGACAGCGTGTCAGACGGTTGATCTCACTACTCTTTTCTTGTAGTACCCGACTGGAGTTCTCCTGTATCTCCCTCGTTTTGTTGTCCGCTTCACGTTTCTGTGTAAACAACAGCTGTACTTGAGAATCCAGCTCATGCCTCTTTCGACCTTCCTCAGTACTTACAGCAGTCCGTTTCTTGATGTCTTCTTCCAGGTGCTTCCTCTGGGCCTCCTCCTGGCTGAGGGAGATACGAAGCCTTTGTAGCTGTTCCTTCAACTCCCTAGATTCTCCCTCTAATCTTTCAAACTCCAGACTCATGGAAGCAGCATCGCTTTCCTTCTGCAGTGAAAGCTTCTGTATGTTGGTCTGAGTAACGAGTATTTGGGACTCGTAGGTCTGTTTCACCTCTCGTATCTCTGTGTTGTGCTCCTGCCTTACCTTTGCCAGCTCTGCCTGCGCCTCCTTGACACGCTGAGCCTCGTCTTCCAACTCCCTTCGCAGACGCTCCAGCTCTAGGGTTCTTTCAGACACCGTCTTTTCCAACTCCATCTTGGCCCAGCTGGTCTGCTCCAGTTCCTTGAGTTTCTTGCGCATTGTTTCATCGTGTTCTTCCTGCAAAAATGTGTAGCGCTCTTCCACGACTTTCTTTTTTCTCTCCATTTCATCCAACTGTAGTTTGAGGCGACGTACTTCATCTGTAAGTTCTTGAAGGCGGTTGGTAGAAGAGTCCAGGCTCTCTTTTGTGGCCATGCACTTCATAGTCTCGGTCCTCTTCACCTCTTCCAGAGATAGCAGGTGTGTCTGTGATTCATTCAGCTCCTGCTTGTAGTTCAGAAGAGCTTTCTGCAAAGAGGCATTCGTTGCAGTGTGATCCTTGATAGCATCTCGCAGCTGCTGAAGTTCCTCCTCGAGAAGCTCAATCCTGGTATTCCGGATCTGCAAATAAACATTTTAAAATACATTTTTTAGCAACATTTTATAAATGTTACAACGATACATTTACCAGGTATGTCCTTTCAAAGTAAAAACTAGCATCATGAAACCTTACACTGACATTTGGCTAGAACTTGTAAAACATAGATTAACATGACCAATGCTGGGTAGATAACTGCCAAATTTTAATCTCTTACTCATTCCAAATGACATGACAAAACTGTAATTACTAATGTAATCTATTACATTACACATGAAAGTAATGAAATCAGACTACTTTTTGGTTACTTTAAGATTGCTTATGACTAAATTTGTTAATCACATTTAAATTTTATTAATTAAATCATAAAATTAAAATCAATTAAACAGCAAAATCTAAATAAACACACAAAGTGAAAGATGATGTATTTAAATTCTTATAACATGTAATCAAAAAATAACTATTTAAAGTATTTTAAAATGTAATGTACTCTAATTAATATAATTATAATCTAATTATCTAATTAAAATAATATTTTTTTAATAAAATGATTACCAGATTACTGAATATGATTGTAAAAAATAAAATGAATAATAAATATACAACAAAATGTAATATTACTATTTTAATATTTCACTGTAAAAAAAAAACATTTTTCTTGATTTTATCACTCAAAGTGTCCTTATATACCTTCAGTTCCTCCATGTTCTTCTGGGAAGCCATAAGAATTTTGTAGTAATCACTTGAACGGGTGAGCAGTTCTAAGTAGTGTGCATTTAGAGAAGAGACCTGACAGGAAAAGACAAGTACGGAAAAAATATTGTTATAATAATACAACACTTCAATAACTGTAATGCTTGTGTGTCGACCAGGAAAGTGTGTGTTTGTAGGTGTACCTCTTCTGAAATAGAGGATGACGGTGACTGCAGCACTGTCCTCTTAATGGGGATGTTGAGTAAAGTTTCCAGTCCAGCGCTGTAAGCTGCCAACTCAAGCTCATAGTTCTACAGAGACATGGGTCAGGTTATTAAAAAGTGCTGTTAGACCTGAAATTAGATATTAGTACATCTGCAAACTACAGCAGTAGTTACTAAGACAATGAAGCCAAGTGAAAAGTGCTATGCAAACAGAGATGTAGTCAAAGTAGCTTTACAGAAAGTCATGATGCAATTATAAAGCATGAAGATACACACACATATATATATATATATATATATATATATATATATATATATATAATAAATTGTCTTTTAAAATTTCTTCTCACTTCTCACCATTTTAATTTTAGTTAACCTTTTGGTAATTTTGTTGGGGTTTTAGCTTTGATATATGAAGTTTAACAACTAAAATTAATGTTGCAACCATCTGAAATACAGTATTAAAAAAATTATATATATTAAATTTTATTTCTGGTAACAACTGTTGTTGTAATTATTTTTATTTTGTTTCTAGTAAACTAATAACCCTGAACCTAACAATATTTAATAAAAACACAATTGCTCATTGTTAGACATATTGAATAATAATAATAATAATATAAAGATATGACAATATAAAGGCATTAAATAATATTAAGAGACACCACTTTTGATTTCAATAACGTTTTAATGTAGTAAATGTTAAAAAGTAAAAAAAAAGTATTTTTCATTACTAGCATAAACAAATGAAACATGATTGTAAAGTGTTAGTCAGACATGGCCTAGGTTACATAAGCTGAAAAGAATTATAATTGTTTTTGTTTTGTTTTTTTTAAGTACTATATCAAATCATCACTGATTGGGATTTGCACTAAAAAAGCAGCACATTAATAGAAACTGAAGGTGAAATACCTTGATGGTGTTTATGCAGGTTTCTCCATCTTTCTGCACCGTCTCCAACAGCTCTCTCTTTGCCTTTATATCAGAGTTTAACGCCTGCACATGTTAGAAAAGACCATTATGAAAGTCTGAAAAGCAGTTTGAAAGTGATTGTTTAAGTGATTAGTTTTCCAGACTCACTTTCTGTTGGTTGAGGAGTTGTGTGTAAACTGTGTTGTCATCGGTCTTAACGGCATGCTGAGACTCGATCTGTCGCTGGGTTTGGTCGATCCAGCCGCTTAGATGAGAACTAGACTGCAGGTATCGTTGCAGATGAGGCAGGTAAGCGTCCATATCGTCCAGCCTGAGAAAACACCCTCGTTAGTGCACTCATTCAGGCCTACAGCTGACAAAAAACAGCTGCTCTGTTAGGCTGATGATATATGGGGCATCTTTTTTTGAGCAATGTTGCTTGGGCACTTTCCCACTTAGATCAGTCTTGGGCGAATCTCACCTGGTTGCCCACAGATGGCAACATTAACCCTCTGGTGCTGTTCTGTCACGTAAGACCGGGAAAATACTATTTTATAATTTTTAAAAATCACTACTTGATCAGAATGGTACAAAACTTGGTACCTCCATAGACAGCAGTCTATGGAGAGACAGATAGCTCACTGATATCATCAAAAATATCTTAATTTGTGTTCTGGAGATGAAATAAGGTCTTGTGGGTTTAGAACAACATGAGGGTGATTAATTAATAACCGAATTTTCATTTTTGGGCCCTTTAACAGATTAACAAAAGAAAAAAACTGTGCAACGACTAGGCTAGACTAGTTTTTGCATTTTACACTCTTAATGCATTTTATTTCTTTTATTTTATTCTTTATTTGATTTAATACTCCTGATCGCACAGAAGCCACGCACAGCGCTGCCTGACATTATTTACTCATCATAAAACTAAAATGCAACCAAACACTGTTTATTTTAAAAGGTCCACTATAAAATCAGCGTGCGATGCCCAAACAAACATTTTTGCACATGTGAAGGGAAGCAGTGTCTGACCTGTTGTTGATCTGTATCTGGATGCGTTTCCAGCGGTCTGAGAGCTGGTTGACGTGCTCGGCGTACTGCGAGAGGTTGATGATGCACCTGTAACGGCCCTGATCCGCCTGTTCGTTATACTGCTGGAGTTTATTCAAATCGACCAGCAGTGAATTCAGCAAATCCTTCTTCTGCTCCAAATCACTGCGCATACTCTGGGTTTGGAGAAAAAGCAGAGGTTAAAAGTCACATTGTAGAGCTAACTGCACTTCAGGACTTTCTTAATGTTTCGGTGTAAAAATAATTAACATTTTGTAATATTACATAATTAACCAAAAAAGATTCACTGAAATTTTTTTTAATGAATAAACAAATAAAATGAAATACAAATATAAAATATTTGTGGTATTTTTCTGCTTTATTTTTCAGAAATGTGCAAACATAATCACCTGAAGCTCTCTCTGGTATTTTTGCAGCTCGGCCGGGTCGACCGACGCCGTCTCTTTCTCTGTGAGCCGAGCTTCATAAACCTTCACCACATCTTCAGCCTTCAGCAGATCTTTCAGCAGAGACTTCAGTGAACTCAACCTGAAACACAGAACCAATACCAAACACTAAGGACGCCTGTAAAGTTTAATATTTAATAGGTGTTCACACCAGCTGAAATTTTAGCTCATGCATTCAATACAATTCCATTCATGTTCATTACAGTGGTATTACATTTTACATAGAACATAAAAAAAATAGAAATCAGTAGAACATTTTAAATAGTAATTTTATTATAATATATGAAAATATATTTTAAAACATATACTTATATTAATAATCATAACTCCAACATGCTAATAATATATAAAAGTACAGAAAATTCATTTTAAATTTTGATTATGCTAATCTATTAATTAATATATATATCTGGTCACAGAGACATTTGAACTGCATTGTGTCATTACAGTGAAATCCATCTTCTGTGTTAGTGTGATGTACCTGTGCAGGTGAGTAGTAGTGTAGTTCTCCAGCTGAACTAGTCTCTGGTTGATGAGGTCCAGCTCTGCCTGCAGGTATCTGGCTTTATCGCTGTCCGCGGCGTCTTTCAGTTCAGTCTGAACATTGTCTCTCAGGCTCTGAAACTCAGCCTTCAGCATCTGTACGTCCTTCTGAAAGACCTGCACACGAACACTCAGCTGTAAACTCACGGCTCCCTCCCATCAAAACACTACATAGTACAGCTCAACAACCAAAAATGCTTGTTCATTATTTGTCTTATCAAAAGAGATCGTAAGACTATGTTAACACATTTAATGGTCATCAACACTGTATGCATGTACGTTTATACCACTACACTCTGTATTTTATCACCAAATTTCCAGAAACTTTATTTAAGCTCAATACAAAATGCAAAAGGGAATGCAAACAAATATACATGAGGTAGTCTCCCATTTACTGCTCTTGTTCCCAACTATGATGACCTGGAAAAAAATGCATAGTGGAAAATGTGTTGTTTGGCAGGGAAAGAGTTAACATCTACACCTGTCCCAAACCTAAAGCTACCCTTCAGTCACAGTCATGCAAATACAGTAATCATGGTCGTTGGGCGAGAGTAGAAGGAGGCAGTATTGATGTGTACATGAGGGGAGGATGTATGTTTATCACCTGTGTGCTGGTGATGTGTCTTTCACACTCGTCCGGAGCGTCTTCTCCTAACGCGATGTACAGAAACGTGATGAGAGACGACTCTGAGCCATCCAGCTTCAGACGCAGAGCGTTGAGTTTGTTCAGAAGTTTGACGCTCACAGCAGTTGTGTATTCAGATCCCTCGCCTCGAGCAGCTGCCACAAACACAACACAAGACATGACGCCTCCATCCATCCATCCATGCAACTCAGGATTTTCCAGAAATATCTAAATATAAAATGTACTTGAAAATTGCTAAATATTTTAGCGTAAGATGTTAGTATTAGTATCCCTGCAAAGTTTTACATTTACACTTTAAACAACAAAAATCTGTAAAAAATAAAATAAATAATAATAATAATAATAAATAAATAAAAATAATACTAATAATAATAATAATAATAAATAAAAATACTTCTACTAATAATAATAATAATAAAGTAAAAAAAAGAATAAAGAAAGAAAAAAAATCTATGCATAAAATACAAAAAAACAAAAAGACTTGCTTTCCATTTAAAATATCTAAAGATTATTAAATCAAAACTTACTAGGGAAATAAAATCACTATTAGATCCTGTTTTCTGAAAAATCATGTTTATGTTTAATATAAGGAAAAATATCAGCAGAAATTGCAAGATAAATCAAAATAATGCAAAGATTATTTTAATCATAAACTCACTCAGAGAGATTTAGAAAACAAGATCGAATATCTTAAGTAATTATCTTGATTTGGGAAATGTTCAGTATTTGCGCTTCACACTGACCGTACGTGGGCAGATCCACCACCAGCTTGCCGTAGTGCTGCGTAGCTCCTGAGTACTGGCTCTCGATGTGCTTTTGGTCTTCAGCGCCGAACAGCTCTGAACCCTGCGAGTGTTTCTTGAACTCCTGGAAGTGCATCTCCAGACTTTGGATCATGCTGCTGTACTCCTCCGGACCCATTTTGGAAAGCTACACACAAACAAACTCATTTTGTTGGTCAGTTGTTTTGATAAACATACATTCTGTGTGCAACAAAATCAGTAAGACATTTATACATGTAACTACTGCTAAATAAACGCTGATCTTTTGAACTTATTATTCATCTGTGTATCCGGATATCACAACACTGATAATAATCAGAATTAGAATGATTTCTGAAGCATCATGTGACGCTAAAGACTGGAGTAATGATGCTGAAAACACAGCAGCATGTCACAGAAATAAATTACAGTTTAATATATATTCAAACAAAAAATGGCTGGTTTAAATTATAATAATATTTCAGAATTTTTACACATTTGTGATTACCATGCTGATGGTGAGTGAGTTGATGCGGTTGATGTCCAGCATACAGTACTGCCATGAGATCATGCTCTTGACGTTAATGTACAGCTGATTCCAGATGGTTAGAATAGCCTCGTAATACTGAGAGTTCCTGCCAGAAACACAAACACAGTTTAAAAAAAGCAACTAAATCCTGTCTGAAACACATGCAGAAATACCTGAGATTATTCATGTTTAAAATACAGCAAAAACATTACAGTTTTTGCTGCTTAAACACTTTTTGCAAAATTTGGCCAATTATGTCAAAACACACAAAATAATTAGACACAGCATTTGGAGATTAACAACTCACATCTACGCCAAAATGAAACATTTAACACTCCTTTTTAAAAATCTAATTCTTGTAACAAAACCATACAAACAAGCACCATTTGAATTACTCTTTCATATCAGCAGCAACACACTGATGGGCTTTATATCAAACACTGCAGTCCCTGTGTTTCTAGTTTTACTGTCATTTGCTCAGACTCCGTCTTCTCTAAATCTCAAAAGTATAATTTCTGCAGTGATCAAACGAGAGATTTTGCAAAAAAAACCAAACATTCTTACAGAAATAAAGAAATTTTATCACAAATCATCAAATTTAGCAACAAAACAAAAGCAAAAAACAACAATGACTGAATAAATTGCTATTGCGGGGAAATATATACACTTGTTTAGTGTGTGTGTGTGTGTGTGTGTGTGTGTGGTAGAGGCTGACATTTTTTTGGGAATTCCAGCGGGATGGAAGTCATCTTTGCTATTAATCTCTACAGGATAAAATAGATAACAGGAGCGGGAATCGACCAATAGGAAAGACGGAACAAAAAGAAGTGAATGCACCTTTTTTGTAGTTTCCTTTTACTGTAATATGCCTACAATGTAACACAATTAAAAAATAACTACACGACCCAGACATCCCAGAAGCCATCTTTTTGTATATATATGGGAGTGGTACAGGAGCGGGAGTCATTTTAAACATGAGTGGGATGGGATGGAATTATTTTTTAAACTTTGGTCTGGGAGTGGGATGGGGCTGGAGTGAAGATCCACTCCTGTGTCACCCTCTAGAATTTGGTGGGCACTGGGGGTCAAGAGGGTTTATAGATCCCACCTTGTATTTGGGTCTATATTCCGTACTTTTTTCACAGCAGTACACCATTCTGTGACATCACAACGACATTGCTTTACATATACTTCAATTCAATTCAATTCAAATTTAGTGTTTGTCTAGTGCTTTTCATGATACATTTCATTGCAAAGCAGCTTTACACCAAAGTAATGTTTTACAGTATATGTAGTAGTAGCATATGGCATAGATGTGAGGTATACTTCACAGCACTACATTTTTGTATGGAACAGTTTGTGCAGTAATACTGTAATATGATAAAGAATCATGTGACCCATACAGTAGGTACAGTCTGGTGTAGAAACTTGAAGATATACTTGTTACTGTGTACTGACTAAGGTTACAGTAAGGTGGACTCATGGACAGGCCATAATTGATTACATTGTCCACCAGAGTAGCTGATGTCATTTGACACATGTCTCCAC
>JAUCMT010000048.1:20266279-20278053 GCA_032357475.1 Enteromius thamalakanensis
GGGACACTGAAAATGTCCTCATAAAACACCTACATATTGTAATACCTATGTCATACCCATGTCATTATACAAATTATAAACCACATAAACCCACCCGCACACACACACACACACACACACACTCTGTCTCCTCCTGTCACACATGCAGGTGTTGCACAAGACTTATCAGAACAGGTTTGTGTGTGAGAGAGAAAGAGAGAGTGAGTGGGGGGCTGGGAGTATAAGTGGGTGTGTCTGTGTGTGTGTGACCTTGAGTGGGTGGAGATGAAACAAATATTTTGTCTTACAACACACCCACACTGCAAGGCAAAACTGCAGATAGATAGATGTTTGCCTTACATTTGAAAAATATTACTACTTGTTTCATAACTTTTTAAAGGACATTCATTGTTTTTAAAAGAATAAAATGGAATGTTGCCTTAATGTTCACATCACCAAGAGACGACTCTAGAACATCTTTAAAAACCAGACACGTAGAATGTTTTGAGAACGCTAAAATAATGTATAATGGAATGGGAACAGGGACAGATATCCCAATACATCACAAATACCAACGTGTGTGTGTGATGGCATGTGTGTGTGAGCTGCATGAGTTCTGACTTTATTCTGTCGTCTCACTGTGAAGAAACACATCGTCACTCCTCCTCTCTCTCTCTTCCCATCAGGTAGCAATAACGCTCCTCTTCTGGACACATGATGTCACCCGGCTGCTCTCAGTGGCATATGGCAGCTGAACGCTCCAGTCATCAAAAATACATGAGACAGATTCTGTTGAAAGAAGACAAACAAATAAATGGAACATATACACTTCGGCTGTTTGTTTAACCACACTATAGTACTGTTTGTGGTGTCGTGGAGTAGCATGTCAATAGCTGCATGTCGTGTGACTAAGGCAATAATAGATATTAAAGTATGGTATTACTATATGGAGATGCAAGTGTTGTTCATTTATTTGTTTGCTTGTTTTCTGTTGAGGATTTAAAAAGTAAAATGTTATGTACAATAAAAAGTTCTGAACTGTGAACCAAACCAACCAACTCCAAGATAAATAAAAACAATATTACAAATGTTTATTTGAAGCTAAAAAGTTTATGATAAAATTATATAAATCAAACAAAATGTTACAAAAACTATTTGGTATTTGATCCACTTAAAAACAAACAAAATGAATAAAAACATTTGAATAAAAAGCTCTGATCCATGAACCAGAGAAACCGTCTCCAATAGAAATACAATCCTTAACCTGAAAGAAAACGTATTTGATCATCTTAAAGAAATACATAAAATAGATGTTTTTTCTCATTAATAAATAAATAAAACAAAAGGTATAGACCTGTATTTATAATAAACAAACAAACAAACAGTACATGCATACATTTTTGAGAGAAACAGTTTGACAGCTGCTTCTGATGAACAGGTTTGGTTATTTCAGTTATTTGCACTATGACAATCTTATAATGACATTCTAGAAAACGAATTGCTTCAGGCTTTGTTTGTGGAGTTTATTTTCTCTTTTGAGAAGCAATACTATTTATAGTATTAATGTGGAATTTGTCGGTGTTGTTGTTTTCAAACAAACAGGTTAAAGTGATGCTGAAGTGTGGTTATTTTAACTTCTGTGAATTTCTGCGAAATTGCATTACTATCTGGAGAAAAAAGGGCGTTCTATTTCTGTAACTCCACTGTTGCGCAATAAGAGACTTCCGAAAAACTACTTTATTTGAAAAATAAAACTCAAAAGTGGTCACGTGAGCCAAAACTGCACCGGAAGGGTGATGTAAAAGCACCCGTTGTTAACATATAGCGCCATCTGCCGGTCACTAACCATTAACGCAGATTTGAACTAGGCTACGCGTTACATCTGCCTCCAGAGGGAAGCACACAGCACCAGTTTTACTCTTTTAGTCTCTGCAAATTCTTTGTCTAGTTGCCGTTTATCGTTTATTACTAATAATTACTGTATTGTTTTGCTATGTAAGATGTGCAGAGTCCTTGTTGACACGAAATTGTTTAATTGTGAACTTATCTGAATCTGTTCATCACAAACGACTGTGATTGGTTAATCCTGATCAGCGATGAGATTAATATCAGAAACCATGTGACGAGCTCGCTGTGCGCTGCGGCAGTCTGATAAAATAAATAATGACACCGAGAAATTGTATTAGCCATTAAAAAATAAATAAATAACGTTTAAATACGGAGAAATGCTACCGGGCAATCAAAAGCAACAGGTAGGCCGCTAAACCCCGCCCATTTCCGACCCAGACACAGATCTGCATAAGTTTATTTGGTCTGGTAATACCATAAGGTCGCTATTTAGCCTATTTCATACACAACATTTCTAATTTTATGACATTTTAACAAGTGGTCACCCTTGTACAATTAATCTTATATACAGTTATCTGATATACACCGTTAGCTAAACATGATTTGTCAAACATATAATGAAAACACAATATACCTTGATTTGTCTTTTTGTCTTTAAATGTGTTTCCTTTGTATGCAAGAATATTCAATTTTGTAAGGGCAAGATTGCTGGTTGCTTTGAAATAAATGTATATGTGTAAAACATGAAAAAGCACCTGGGCTGAATGTGCTTGGTGAAGTACAGTCTGTGTTCTGAAGTGCTGAACTTGTTCTTGTTTGGGTGTAAAGGATAATCCACAGCAGAGCGAGCCAAGGACAGCAGACATCTCCAGGAGAAGCTTTGTGAGACGAGTGCTGTCGATGTGTGCCAGGCCATATGGTGCAGGGCCTGAATGAATGAAAACAGGGAGATATTTCAAGAGTGAGTAGAACATTTAACATCAACCAACATGGATTTTTAAGACATGTGTTTGTTATAGTATTTGCTCTCCATTTTCCAGTCTTTAAGTGAAATGAATAACTGTCCATGATAAATTCTCTACAATATACACTATTGTACACGACTATTTGACACTTTGTTCTTACATAAAATATATATTTTAACAATATATAGTAGATAATGTACAATGCATAATGCATGTTAAAATATTATATAGTATAGTAGAATATAAAACTCTTTTTTCAACTCACATAATGATACTTTTTACAAATCAATATTTCATGTCCATTCATTTATTTATATGGCAAGATAATATACACACATATATTACACATAATAATATAATGAGATAATATAATAATCCTTAATGCTCTTATAAAACAATAATTTAAACTCAAACCAATATTTAATGTCTATGTATTTAATTATTTATTTGACAAATTAATGCACAGTATATATAATATACATTAAAATATAATATATCAATGTTTAACACCCAGAACTGTCTTTTTTTCTCACATAATAAAATAATTTAAATTCAAATCAAATAAATTTCCATTTATTTAATTATTTTCATAATAAATATAGATGCTTTGTGAAGATATCACATATAATATAATAAATATAAATAATAATATAATAAATTGACACTCAGTATGTACAGTATATTAATGCGTTTAAGTTAAAAGAGCACCAATTGTCGAGGAAGTCAAAAGTCCAAGTCTGCTTCTTTGTCAATTCTAATACATGCACAGCAAATGAAATTGCGTCAGACGCTTGGTGCACGCATACAGATAACACTAACACTAACGAGAGAATGTACAAATACAAATAAAGATAGAAGGAGGCCCCTGAAGTGTTTCTGCCCTGAGCTCATGGGGGGCAGATGCCACACAAAGGCTCTTTGTTGCGCTCGTCCAATCACACACACCGGAGGACAGATCATGCGAAGAGGGCGGGTCTTGCGTTTGGATGGGTTCGGTGCGCGATCGCCGGTGCAAACGGCTTGAGGGACCGAGCCTTTGCTGCTTAGGGGTTATTTATGAGCTAGTGCTGCTGGGTGGGATCGGCTCCGCAACGTCCCCTATGTGAGTACAGCGGGATTCAAGCATGGACTCGCGGGCCACACCTGTGCGCCAGCTGCGTTACCTGCGGACCTGTTGGAGACCACCGGGCACAGACGCGCAGAACTGGGCATCCTGCAGCGCGGCGATGGCGTTGTGACCACCGGGTTCGACAAAGACCTTATGGGGCCCCTTGCGCATCATCGCGCCCGCTGGATTATCAAAGCTCGGATTCAGAGCGGGTTCCGTTCAGTCCGGATTTGCACCGAACCTCAGCTTGTGTGAGTGTGATTTTCAGACAAAGACCATCCGCGCAAACCGACGCGCTATGGATGCGGTTCAGCTGGATGGGCTCAACCCATCACCGGCGGAGAACGGCAGTGTGTCGCAGTCTGAGCCGCACAAGCGGCTCTCGCAGGTGGACACCGTGGTTCTGCCGTTCCTCGGCGGCTTTGGGAGATATCAGCGGCGCTTGGTGGCTCTAACGTGGATCCCGGCGTTCCTCATCTCGTTCAGCCAGTTCTCGGATCACTTTCTTCTCGGTCAACCGGAAAGAAAGTGCGTCCGTCCGGATCAGAACAGAACGAGTTCGGTTCGGGAGATGTTCGATTTGATCGCGACCGGGAACGACGCCGCCGCTGCCGCCGAAGGCAGCAACGTAACGGCGTGCATGTGCTTGGAGTGGCGGTTCGAGCTGCAGTCGGGACTGCAGCAGAATGTAGTCACCAAGGTAAGATGCTCTGATGGATGCCCTTGGAAAAGATTCCCTCCGGCGGATGGAAAGCTACCATTTAAAGGAATAGTTCACCTAAAAATGAAAATTCCGTCATCGGTAAGAATCGGTCGGATTTACTTACGGGCGCGTCCTAATAAACCCGTACGACTTTCTTTTCACCCCTGGTATGCGATAAAAGAGGTTTAACCGAATGTTTATGCTGCTCTTTTCTGTACAATGGAAGTGGATGGGGACTGGGGCGGCTGAGCTACGAAAACCTTCCAGAGAGGAAGATTGTTAGCTAAAATTTAGATCTGTTTAACGAACAACTAATTGTACTAATTAAGTACACAAAGTCATTTATGACATTTAAAGTCAAAATTATAACAACAGACCTAAACTTTGCCATAAAAGGACTTTGCAAAATTATAACTTTTCAATCTTATAATTGTCAATAATGAGATCAAATTCAAAGTTTTGAGATGAATGGGTCAATTTTTATGCATAACATGTCATAGGCTAATTCTAAAGTTTTTAAGAGTTATTTATTCAATTTCCTAATCAAGACTGAAATAAGCTTTCATCATTTTATGACATTACTTTTTCCTACCTTCTTTATTTTTTTTTTATATTTTACAGCTCAAACCTACATATGCAATACATCACAAATGCATGAGTCGACTGAACATATTTAACATGCATCTTGTTTGTCTGGATTGACAGACCTCAGTGCTCAATGCAGTTTTTTTGTGACAGACTGACAAAAGATGGCAGAACTAACATTTTGTGGGCGAGCTATTCCCTCAGTTCCTTTCACAGAGAAATCTATGCAATGCACAGGGAAAATAAAGGATCTGAAATGATTGATAGATGCATACTGAAAGCTGTGCATGATGTGTTCCATCTCCTTCTGATGAGAAATCACATAAAAATCATTCATTTTAGACCATGACATGCACTGAAATGACTGAAGATGCACATTGAATTTGTTAATGTTTATCATGAAATCAGCTGATTATTTCATGCAGATTTCCATTTAATTAGCAAATTTTTACTGAATATGTTGGTGCTGGATCAAGGAATTGAAAGATTGTATTGATCACTGATGGTCATGTAAATGAGGTATTTAACCAGAAGCGTCAACGGGTTTCATATCACTTCACCTACAGTATGCATATTAGGCTGATAATTCAGTGTCACACCCTCCAGACTGGAGAAGATAACTGTTTAAATGCTCACCCCAACGTACAGAGAGATAACGCTGAGGCCCGACATGCCAATGTCAACATGCTTCCTCTTAATGGCTGAAAAAACAGTTTGTCAGATTACATAAACAATTAATATATAAACATAAACAAGTCACAGTCATACTATGAAACTCTTGTGAGATTTGCATTTGTGCTGTTGAGACTGCAAATAAACATCTATGAATATGAACATGCGAATCTCACACAGAACTAATTCCATGTAAAGGCTTTTATCATATTATCATCTCACACGTTCGCTTTCAGAGCTCAATCCACATTTCGGTTTGTGCAGGACTTTGCTATTTCTTATGAATGTTTGTGCCATGGTTAAAGAAAAAAAAGCTAATTGTGACTTTTTATTTTTATAAACTAAAAATTGCAAGATTTAAACACAGAAGTGCAAGATATAAACAAGATATAAAATTATAGAATATAAAGTCAAAATTGTGATATAAAGTCAGAATTACAGGATATAAAGTCGGAATTGCGAGATATAAAGTCAGAATTGCGAGATATGAATTGCGAGATATAAAGTCAGAATTGCGAGATATGAGTTGCAAGATATAAAGTCAGAATTGCGAGATATAAAGTCAGAATTGCGAGATATAAAGTCAGAATTGTGATATAAACTCAGAATTGTGATATAAAGTCAGAATTGCGTGATATGAATTGCAAGATATAAAGTCCGAATTGTGAAATATAAAGTCCGAATTGTGAGATTTGAATTGCAAGATATAAAGTCAGAATTGTGAGATATAAATTAAAAATTGCGATATATATTCTCAGGATTATGATATAAAGTCAGATTTTGCGAGTTAAACTAAGATTTGCGAGATATAAAGTCAGAATTTTGATATATAAATTGAAAATTGTGAGATATAATCTCAGGATTATGATATAAAGTCAGAATTACTCGAATTCCACAAGCTCAAAACAATATATAGCTTACAATTATGATATAAACTAAAAAAAAAAAAAAAGAATTATTTCCCAAAATTGTAAATGAACATCTTAAGCATACTCTTTCCTCCAGACACAGTATGTTATCAGCAAGCCTTGAGATAAAGGTCTGCATTCCTGTTTGGATGTTTTCTCAGTCTTTGGTGGAGTACCGGACGCCTGATGTCCTGCTGACCTGCTGTGTGTGTGTGTGACCTTTCACACACCGATAGCCTAGTGTCTTCCCTGAGTGTGTTAAAGAGCTACATTCATGCTTCCGACCGTGCAAACAAATGCTAATGAAGCATTCTGAGGACCTGACGACTGCAGGAGAAAGAAGATCTGTTCACTTTTAGATTTATTCCAGTTTATTGGTCATTGTAAACTAAAATTTCTAATGAAATCTGTCATTGTAAATGTCATGTTTCAGTGCTGCTGTTCAGTGGAGTGAGTCATACAAGAGTTTTCTTGAAAGCATTTTGTATTTTATGCTCTTTTTCTTTCATGCTTGAATACTAAGGGTATAAACTTGGGGGTTCTCTTTCTTTTTTTTATATATATTTGGCATTAAGAAAAAAAAAAAAGATTTGTTACATTGTGACATTATTTTGATGATACATTTCACCACCAGATGTTTAAAAATGTTACCTTTATACTTTTTGTAAATGGTTTCAATAAATTAATTTATTTTACACATTGCAGTAAAAAATATATGTGCAATAATTGTGCAACATGAAAATAGTATACTTTTTTTAACATATATTTTAGTTTTTAAAGGTGACATAAGATAATACAATATCTATAATTAAGTTCTAATTGTTATTATATAAGTGTAATTCACTAATTGCTGTTACTGTATTGCAATAAAATACTTTAATACAGAATATGAAGTCAGCAGAAATTGAAGTATAAAAAGTATAGTATAAAAATATAAGTATAAAAAGTGCATTTGTTTACATATTTAAGTAACAAATGTAGATGTTTATAATTAATAGTGACAAGAAATATACTTTAAATACTTACAAATTGGTTTTTACACACACACATTTTACATAAATAATAAGTATTCGTTGAAATTAATGCATTTATTTTTAGTATTGCAGTAAAAATATTTTTTAGGGTAATAAGTGGTGAGCTTAAGTGATGAAAATATGCAAAATGAAGCACACACACATATATAAATGTACATATATGTGTGTTTGAGAGTGTGTGTGTGTGTTTGTGGGGGGGTTAAATATTACTGTATTTCCATTTCTCGTTGCTTTCAGTTGTATTTCACAAACTTTTATTGTATTACAAAAAACTATTTCTAATACAAAAATTGAAAAATAAAATAGAAATTTCAAATTGCAATAAAATGCATTTTTGACCTTTTGCATTATGGATTTTTTTAATGATGATTAATAATTTGCTTAACTGGCATGAAAATAATATCACAAAAGTTTGTTACATCATATCTGGCAATAAATCTGTTGATCTGTGTAGAGCGAGTCAGCGCTCTGGAGTGTGTTGTAGGTGTGTAACTGATCTGTGACTGTGTGTGTGTGTGTGTGTTGCAGTGGGCTCTGGTGTGTGACGGCGAGTGGAAGGTTCACATCGCTAAGTTCTCTCTGCTGGTGGGCTCTATCTTCGGGTACCTGCTGATGGGAGCGATGGCAGATTGGTATGTCACAGACTCGCTGTCGAGAGGTGGTGCTGCTCTGGATCTCTCACAGTGTTTTGTGTCTCAGGTTGGGCCGAATCCCGGTGCTGCTGGTGTCTGTGCTGTCTGTGCTGGTGTTCGGTTTGGCTGTGGCCTTCTCCGTGGATATGGCCATGTTCAGCACGCTGCGCTTCTTCGAAGGCTTCTGTCTGGCGGCGATCAGACTCTCGCTTTATGTCCTGAGTGAGTCCCACTCTCTCCTGTGTTCACTTCAGGTTGAGGCTGTGACTGATCCATCCTGCAATCACATTTCCCAGAAAGATGTCTGTATATATATATAGAGTTCAAACTGACTTACAGTAACTGTTAAAAGCGCTAGATTAAAAAAAAAATTGTGAAATAAAAAGGCCGAATTGTGAGATATAAATTCAAAATTGCGATATATATTCTCAGGATTATGATATAAAGTCAGATTTTGCGAGGTAAATTAGACTTGCGAGATATAAAGTCAGAATTTTGATATATAAATTGATAGTTGGGAGATATAATCTCAGGATTATGATATAAAGTCAGAATTACTTGAATTCCACAAGATATAAACAATATATAGCTTACAATTATGATATAAACTAAAAAAAAAAAAAATTCCCAAAATTGTAAATAAACATCTTAAGCACACTCTTTCCTCCAGACTCAGTATGTTATCAGCAAGCCTTGAGATAAAGGTCTGCATTCCTGTTTGGTTGTTTTCTCAGTGTGTGTACTGAGCATATTTGTTAAGTATATACATAAATACACACACACATAAAGTATATATTATTATGTATTTACATGTCTATATTTATTTATTATAGATAATATATTTATATTCTAAATAGATGTTTGTAAAATGTTTGTAATATATATACATAATAAAACAGTGCACACACATATATTATGCAAACAAAACTTTTATTTTGGATGGGATTAATGGCAATTAATCATTTTAGAGCAGTAATATATATATGTATATATAGATAGATAGATAGATATAGATATAATATTATATATGTATATGTATACACACACACAATGAAAACCAGTATTTGTTGTACTGATAATTTTAATATATAAATACTATTTTATACTACATTTATAATCTTATTTTTAATACCTAAACAAAATATATTGATAATGAGAATTGCATACATATTCTTTTGATTTTAGAGTTAAATATTGCATTTTTTTATTTGAGTCACTGTGAGCCCAGCTTTAATTTATGTGATCTATTAAATTCTCTGTGTGCTTTAGAAAGTGCTTTTCTGATGAGCAGACATTAAGTGATGCTGATTAAGTAGCTTTTTCAGAGGCTGTGTGTGTGTGTGTTTAACGGCCAGAACACCTTCGAGTTCATTAATTTGCTCTAATGGAGCCACTTTCTGCTTGGCTCAGATGACATTTGAAGTCCGATGCTTTACAGCACTCGGTTTTCTCAAACTGCATCGTCAGGACTTACTGCGAGTGAAAAACAGCCATAACTTAACTCGAGCTTCACTTTCATTAAAGAATAAAATACGGCCTTTTATTACCAGTGTTTGCCAAAACAATCATCACCGTTTTCATCTGCTCGACCTTAAAATGCTTTCTTAAAAATAGAGAAATGCTGTATTTCTAAATGCTTCTTCACGCTGACAGAATAAGTTTAGGTTCAGAAAGCTGTGTAATATAAAGATTTATCAGCATCTCTTCTTGGTTTAATATCCACTCATGAGATGACAAATTGATCCACTGGGATTGGTTTGGAGCAGTTACTCACACATGAACGGAGTCTTGGGATCACTTTACACTGCGGTTTGAACTCTCTGTCCTTTTCATTCACTGTGTTTGATTGTCCAAGTCTCTCTGAAGCTGATTGATTTTTGTCTTAAGGTAAGGAGAGGAGGAATTAGGAGAGAGACACTGACAAACTAAATGTTTTCTACTCACCAAGGCTAAATTTAGTTGATTAAAAGTAATAATTAGGTTACATTTATTTTAGTTGATTAAATTTATAAATACAAGTTCTAAAATATTTTGCTTTTTAATATAGTTGTTCTTTATTTGAATGCACTGTAAAATATAATTTATTCATGTGATCAAAGCTGACTATTCAGCATCATTACCCCAGTCATGTGATCTTCAGTTCATCTAGTCCAGTCGTAGGCGATGTGAACAACTGAAATACAAAACAAACTAATATAAAATCTTCTTTGTGTGAAATAATGTCAATACAATTTAATACATCCGAAACATCATCAGCCCAGTGCTCTTGGCATATTTTGGGTTTTAACAACGATTTATTAAAAGTAACAGCAGTTGAAAATTATTTTATTTTCCCCCAAATTCTGTGTTTTGTTTTTTACATTTTTTCATTGATTTGGTTGGAGTGGTATAATTGTGTTGTGGTAATGAAAGAGATTGTGTAACCTCTGGTCTCTCAGGGATCGAGCTGTGTTTGCCCGCCTGGCGTTTCTCCATGACCATGATTGCCAGTCTGATCATCGTGGGCGGTCAGCTTCTGATGCCCGGTCTGGCGGCTCTGTGCCGTGATTGGCAGATCCTGCAGATCGTCATCATCGCCCCGTTTGTGCTCATGCTGCCCTACGTCTGGTAAGTCGCTCAATAAAACAACGAGACACACACCACTAGTGAAATGCATGGGAACCCAGTCCTGTTTAAAAGCTGAGCTGCTGGTAAGGTTTTATGAATTATATTGTGTTTGTGGCCAATGAAATATTTTAACAGCTAAACTAGATATCCTCACGCAGAACAATATTCCAGAAGAATACACACACAATATATAATGAACATATTTTTATCACTATTTATATATTTATATTCATATAATTTATATGTACAGTATTGCTATCAAACAGTCGTGATTAAATACACACAAATAATTTTTTTTTTTTTAAGTTTGTATTGGAAAACAAGACAATTAATAGTCCAAAATCTACCTATGCGGTTCTATTTTTTAACAAGTGAAATGTTCGGACTCTGTGTGTGATGACGAAATGAGCTGCAGTGCTCAGTTTATGGTCGATGTAAGCATCTTTCTACTGTGTTTCTCTGCTCAGGATGTTTCCAGAGTCTCTGCGCTGGTTGTTGGTAACTCAACATTATCAAAGAGCCAAGCGACAGATGTATCGCATCGCCCATAGCAACAGCATCGACACAGCAACCGACCCTAGCGGCATCCTGTCAGGTGAGTTCTGCTGCGATTTACCTGCAACCCCTTAGACCAGGGGTCACCAAGTTCGGTCCTGGAGGGCCAGTGTCCTGTAGAGTTTAGCTCCAACCCTAATCAAACACACCTAAGCAGCTAATCAAGCTCTTACTAGGT
>JAUCMT010000048.1:20278687-20298067 GCA_032357475.1 Enteromius thamalakanensis
CTTGCAAACCTTGTGTGTTCAGTGATCATAACGTGCATATATAACCATCAGCTGTCAAGCGCATCGAATATTGCTGTAGCACCACTTCAAGTCGAACACATCTGTTGTTCTCTCACGAGACATTTTCATTGTGCTTCATGCTTTCGTTGGTACCCGTACAGACATCCTGTGTTCGACTTGAAGCGGCGCTACAGCCACCGGTCGGTGTATAACATCAAAGAACCGCGAGAGCGTTTGAAAGCTGATGCTTCCATATGCGCGTTATGATCGCTCTCGCTTTCGGTCACAGCAGCATTGCCTCTAATGATGTAGAACTGCTCCATTACGGAGCTGTCTAATACACTGGAAGCTTAAAGTAAACAGAAAGTGTGTATCTGAGCTCAATTGGTTATGCCAGAGAATGCAAACCATTTTGCGAGAGAACGCAAAAGATTTAAAAAAAAAAAAATCTTTCCACCTTGATTTTTTTTCCTCCACCACGTCCCTTAAGGGGCTCCATATTAATAAACTAATAAATAATAAATAAATTGGATTAAAATAAAAAATACATAAATTCAGATTTAAATAAAAAATACAATGATGTACATGCATTACAAAAGATACAAATAATGGACAAACAAATTAGACAAAAATAAATGGGTCAAAGATAAAAAAGGGCTTAAGCATAAAAACAATACATGTAATACTGCTTTAAATTGTTGTTCACCCCCCAAAAATAAAAATAAAAAGTTTTCTGTTAAATTTGATTGTTTTTAATTTTCTAGACAAAAAATAAAGATTATTTTTTCCTTATTTAGTACATTTGCCTGCCCACTAAAATGTCATTCAGTGTAACAAACTTATGAGGCATATTTACAACAAAAATCATCTTCTGGCCAATTAAAAGACTAATTATGCTACTTTCACTCCAAATACTAATTAGTTGTCATTTTACTTTTTTTTTTAATGTGCCACTATCCTAGGTTTTACCCATTTGTCAATAAGATTCTTTCACTCATTTAAAACACAATAAAATTTAATATGCTTCCATATTCTTTTATATTTTTTTTCTTTTAAATGTGTGCATGCCAGAATAAGCATGTTGTTTGGATTTTTACATAAATATTGTGTTACACTGAATGACAATGTATCATTTTTCAATCAAATTTGGACATTTTATTCTCCATAAACTTGTTAGAAACCTTAAAGTAGTAGACTTTTCCTTAGATTTAAAGCGCTTTAAATCACATATCAACATGTTTGACCCACATTATTCAAAATGATTGAATGAAATAAGATTATGCTAATGACAGTATGTTTGTTTTGGTCTGGACTCTCAGGTTGACGGGTTACGGCATCCATCACTGTTTTGCTCGGAGTGTTCTGGAGGGCAGCGCATCTCACCTGCATTATTACGCTCTCGCAGCGATCGCCGTCGTCTCCTGCATGGTGCTCTTTCCAGTGGTGGGCGGCTTCGGACGGAGAGGAGGGCTGCTGACCTTCATGATCATCACGGCCCTGGCCTCGCTGCTTCAGCTGGGTCTCCTCAACCGTACGTACAATACATTGCAGTACATGACCATACACACTCTGAACTCCTACTAACACCTGTCTCCTCTCTCCTAACACAGTCATCGGCAAGTACAGTCTGTGGCACGATCAAGGTAATACAAAAATATTATGCATTACATATTTAATTGTTGTGACAGAAGAGAATAAACAATGATCAAATTTAAAATTTCAATAGTCATACACATTGTTAATGTTATACTGTAGCTATAATAATACAGCATTAGATGTTCATTCTATGTGTTACTTTCTACTATGTGAAAATTTTTTAATTTATTAGGTCATTTAAAGTTTACATTAGGGAGAATTTTTTTGTTGTTGTGCATAGTAAAAAAACACTTTATATTTTTAAAAATAACTTATAATATAAACACTTTTTTGGTTTTTTTTTTTAAACAGGTGCTAACAGGCTATATTATCCATATATTATATTTTATAAACATATTATTTTTTTTAATTGAATGTTATTTTAATTGTATTATTCCAACCAGTGTTACATGTATGTTAGGAGGATTTTCCCCCCAAACCAGTTATGACTTAACAATATAAGGGATGTCAGTAGATTAAGTGAATAATGTTGTGAATTTTATGTTCCTTTTTGTGAAAAGAAATCACAAGTCAGTTTAGTTTTATGTATATAACGTATTTTAAAGCATCTACACAGAAAATCTTCTTGTTATTGTTTGTCATTTATCAAATTACAGCTTGATGATAATATAGTTACATTTTGTGACAAGATAATCAAGAAGTTGAGGTTAGGTTACAATAATATATGCAAGTTTATGAAAAAAGAAACATGAAACATGGCCCTGGACCACAAAAACTGTCATAAGGATACATTTTTAAATCATAAAAATAAAAATAAGCAATAAATAATCTTTCCATTGATTATCTGGTGTGTTAAGATAGGACAATATCTGGCTAAGATATAACTATTTGAAATGCTGGAATCTGAGGGTGCAAAGAATAATCTAAATATTTAGAAAAATCACCTTTAAAGTAAATTTTTTGTATACATATATACATATATATATATAGTAGAAAATTTACTATCATGAAATATGATCTTTACTTAATGTATTGTTTGTTATTGCCACAAATATGCTTATGACTGCTTTTATGCTCCAGGCTCAGATATTTTATGTAAAGCATACTTGCATAAATTGTGAATTTGATTTGGATGCCTGCACCAAGAACTAATATAAGAACAGTCTTTCCGAGATCTTGCAGTGATTTACTGATGTTGCTGTAGGTTTGAGAAATGCTGGATATGTATATTAATATATTGTGTTTGTTGTCTTAGCTCAGCGGGACTCGCTGAACCAGCGCTTCTCGTACGCGTTCTCCATCATCGGGATGTTCTCGTCTCATGCTGTCAGCACTCTCAGCATCTTCTACTGCGCAGAGATCACGCCGACGGTCATCAGGTCAGCACCTCTGTCCATCCGTCTGTCAGAGAGCTGAATAACCCACAACACTAAACACTGAGTTGAAAAAACTTAATTTACAATTTTTTTTTAAATTTAAACTAATACAACAGTGAGTTTATTAAATTACTATATGTTTTGATGTGTCTCTGTGTTTTGTTGTAACAGGGGAGGAGGTGTGGGTCTGGTACTAGCGAGCGCAGGTTTCGGGATGCTAACAGCACCATTAATGGAGCTCCACAATCAGAAGGGTTTCTTCCTGCATCACGTGATCCTCACCTGCTGCACTCTGCTCTGTATCATTTGCATACCGTTGCTCCCGGAAACCGCTGGCCAACCGCTGCCCGAGACTATCGCTGAGGGGGAGGGGCTTCTGCGCCGGCCCATTCTCACCGGAGAACAGCACCACCTACTGGCCAGGACCGAGGTCAGGGAGTATTCACGCGTTCAGGACACGCCTCTTCACCAGGTCGTCAACCCCGGCAACGGCTCGGTGGCTAGCAACAGCACAGCCAATGGCGTGAGGACTTCATGACGCCATTTGCTAAGAACGACTGAACGAAGAGCGATTGTCGAGAACGAGTTTCACTCATTAATTTTTTTTAAACTGCGAAACGCGACTGATGTCGTGCTGAAGTGTCAAACGCCTCATTAACCAGCATCGGTGAAAAATTCGTTCCATTGTACAAACTTGAAATGTTATTTTAACTTGCGTTCAACGAAAGGAGCTCTATTTTTCAAACAGCCACTACCGAACAACAACCTCACGGAGGAGTTTCACTGATTTGAATGTGTTTTTTTGTATGTTTGGTAAACGTTTGGTATTTATTATAAGGACAGAATAATGTTGACAGAAAGAACAAGCGGACTTCGTTCATGTACGGGAGAATGTTTCCACCACAGGATAAAGAAATTTAAAAAAGGCACAACTCTGAATTTTTCTCGTAATTCTTAATAAGGGAATAAAAGTCAAAATGGCCAAATATTTTTCAAAAAGTTAGAATCATAAGATAGAATCTCACATTTGACGAAAAAAGTCAGAAAGATATAAAAATAAGAATCGCAAGAGTTAAAGTTGCATTTCTGAAAAAAGTCAAAATCGCAAGATACAAATTAGCAATTAAGAGAAAAAGTCAGAATAACAAGATTTAATGCCGTAATCCTGAGAAAAGTCAGAATTTTTTTCAGTTTTCAAAAATTGCGAGAAAAAGAATTGTGATATTATGAGATAAAATTGCAATTGAGAATTACATAATTTAAGTCTTTTTTTAATGCTTTTTTTTACGCGATTATGTTCAAAAAGTCGCAATTACTTATTTAAATTGGTTTTTAATCCTGTGGCAGAAAGAAGCTTCCATATTCAGGACACACAAGTGTACAAAATATGTGCACAAATTGTTTAGTAAACACTAATTCTTCTCATTTGTGGGAATGGTTTTTAACCGCAACAGATGCGTTTTGCTGCTGTTTCATGAATGAAGTTCGCCGTTCGTGTGCACCTCACTATGTTCAGGTTTTTTTAGTCTGTCTGTTTTGCACTAAAACAAACAAAAAAAAAGCAATCACAAGTCGGCCAGATGAATCTGAACTGAGCGTGTGTGAAACCACGATTGGACAGATGATGGCTGGGGAAAAAAACAAAAAAACAATAAAACAATGACAGCACAACTTAATGGTCTGCTCTTAACCCTTGTGCGTCAATTTAAGAAGTTACATAGCTGTAAAAAAAAAAAAATCATAAAAATATTATATACTAATATTTATTTACACTTTCACTGGCATAGATCTTGTCTTGATCAAAACTACTAAATAAGTCATTTTCATGATTTTTAACCCTTTAAATGTTTGTTTATATAATGCCATTGTTGTTTTTTACTGAAGGATGAAATTATTTTCCGTATACTAAATGCTAAGGATTTTTTTTGTCTTTGATATGTCAATGATAAGCAAGAATTAACATTGCTGCATTACTTTGTGCCCTGTCCAAAAATTATAGAATTCAGTTTGCATTTTTTAGGCAGAAGCAGAAAATCATAAGAATTATAAGAACAGAGTGAAAGCCTATTCATAAAGATGCTTATGAATAGGCTTGCATGCTTTGTGCTTTAATGGCACTGGGATTAAATATTGCCATTTTAATGATGTTTCAATCAAGACTTTTTTTCCACGAGGTCCTGAGTGCATCTATTTTTGTACCTAGTATAAAATGGGTTTATGAAAGGAAACGAGAGTGAATTACTAAGATTCTAATAAAAGTACACATTTTGGGCTACATTTACATTGTTTGCATTAAAATATGCAAAATTGTCAAAAAAGAAAAAGACTAAAAGTCCCTTAAGACGTACAAGGGTTAACGCAAACATTTACAAACCAATAACCAGAGTTACAGGAGTGAAACCTGTCAGGAACGTGCCACAGAACACATTTCACATCCAAATCCAAAGAAATACAATATAAATGAAAAGTAAATTATATTTTGCATCAAGAAAATGAAGGCTTTTTTATATCTGAAAACGTTTTTGAATTAAATTAATGAGAATTTAATGACAATCATTAGAATCATAAAAACAAAAAGTACAAAAGTGTAATCTGCAGATGCATTACAATAACAAGTTTTTTTTTCTCATTGAGTTAATGAGATTGGGGTGTAGGGGAAAGAATCAAAAATGCAATTAATTCAATTAATAATTCAATTAATTTTTCTGTTTGGTGTGAAATGTGACCCGGACACTCACTTGTTTCATAAATGTGAACTCTGGCTGACGTGGAGCACGACCACCAGAAGGGCTGCTGATTGATTTCATGTATATTTAGCAATTATTATTATTAATGTGTAGAGTAGCAGTGGAGTAACTCGAACATCACAAAAGCTCCTGTTTATCCTCCAAGTACTGAATAAGAAACCAAATTAAGAACAAAAACGGTCTCTTACCGTATACCAGGAAGTGAATCAAAAAGTTTTAAACAGTGGTTGCAGATATTATGTGTGTGTGCGTGTTTATACAGGATTCTGGGATATATATATTTCTCTCTGAATATAAGTTGTCATTTCACATCCTAATGGCAGGAGTAATAATCAGAAATAAGCACAGAATCAATATTCATCTTCTGTGTAAACACTAAAGCACTCCGTAATACTTCAAATACTGATTAAAGCACATCATAAAAGCACATATGAGTCAATCTCACAAAATAAACAATTCCAGGTCATATTTCACCCCAAAAATAACAACGAAAAATGGCAAAGTATATTTTTCCTAAAGAAAATCAAGCCTATTTTTAGGACTAAAAATAGTATATTATTCAAACAAAAAAACTAATCTTTATGAATAAAAACAGTAAAAATCATAAATTGAAAGTGTCACAATGTAATGAAATCTAATTTTTTCTTATATTCTATTTTAAATTTGGCATGAAACATGACCTGGGCACGCATTAATGAGATTCGCTCAAACACAGGAGACTGTTGTATAGTATCAGTGTATTTTTCTGTATTTGACTCACGTGACATTTTGATGATTAGGATTAAAAGAGAATTTCATACATGTTAATAGTCCATTTGAAGACATTGCACTTATAAATAAATACCATTTTTTTTAATACATTACATTTTGTTGTTCATATTTTAATTACTGGCTTTTATGAAGGATTGTTTCTGCGGCGAAATAAAAATTTAAACCTTCTCATAATTTTTAATTAGTTATAAAAAGACTGTTTATATCTCACAATTTTGTAATATAAAAATTATTTTAATTTTTTTTGAAAAACTCTATTATTTTTCCATTAATTTAGACTCTTGCATCTTTCTCTTGCATCTTGTAATTCTGACATTTTTCCAAAGTAAAAAAAAAACATTTAGTTTATTTTATTTTATATCCTATGGCAAAAACAAGCTTGTTTCTGGACCTTGTGATCAAAATATCCACGTATGCATTTCTTTATCTGTCCTCACACATATTACAGAGCAGAAAAAATGACATCTTCATTGCGTGTACTTTTAAGGATTATAATAATCAGCTTGTCTGAAACTGAATACGTTTTGCTTTAGATTTATTGAGCTATGTACAAAAAAAGCAAACAAAAAAGTGGCAGGTAAAACAGCAGACATTTAAAACTTGTCAGGATGAAGCTCCATCTCCTTTTTGATTCTGTTCTCCACCAGCAGCGCTAGATTCGAGTCTGTCACAGGTAGATTGTAACTTACAAATACCTGTTTCTTTGTCTTCTTTGCTGAAAAGAAAGAGAAAAATCAATGCTAGAAACCAGGTGAACGCTAGGTGGGATCAACATCCGGTGTTTTAGCAGCTCTGGTACAGTTTTGTTGCAAACATTCATATTTGAAGACATAACTCGTCTGTAAATGACTGAACACACAGATCTGATGAGTTAGAGCAGGTCTTACTGAGTCTCTGTGCAAGAGAGCTTGGCGTCGTGTCTGACGAGTCACCCAGAACCACAGTGGACAGAGGCATTGAATCCTGGGAAATAAATTTAAAAAAAAAGAAACACAAAATTTGAGCTGCAGGAAACACTTTCATTTCAACTCTTAAATAGAAATACCCCCAGGCAAATATTATCATAATTACAAAAAAAATAAAAAAATTATTGCTTTAAACTAAAATGAAGTACTCCCAGCAATTTGTGTTATTGTAAAATTATACAAAAATATAAACAAATCTATTAAAAACTGTTAATTGAAATAAAATATAAACACTAGATTAAAATTAATAAATGTATATATAAATAAAATACATATGTATAAATGGTAGTATTACAATGGCCAAAACCGAAATCATTTTAAAGCCAAACAGAAATACTAAAATTACATAAAACAAAAGACTAAATTTGTACAGTTAACAGAAACTACAGATGTTAACTTCAAGTTAAAAACCAAATATAAATATTACATTAAAAAAACGTAATTTAACTTAAACTATTAGAAATGTTGCATTAAGAAATAACTTAAATAATTATGTTTAAAGTTACGAAAAAAAGATTTAAAAAAATTAAAGCTCAATACAAAAATGATAAAAGCATAAAACTAAATAATTAAACTTACGATGTAAAATAAACAAAAACAAAACATTGTTTTCTTGAATATAGCTGAAATAAAATAGCATTATCGAATGAAAACAATCTTGCTTGTAAACATATTATTTAAATTAAAAATGAAATTAACTATATAACAAATATTAAACTGACAAAGGCATATAGTCAACAACTAAAGTCAATTTTAACTCAAATAAATCAGTTTAGAAGTATCTGTACTTCATCTAAGTGTTTTTAAAATAAAATAAAATTTATTAAAATAGTTTTTTACATAATTATTAGTATTAAATGTTATTTAATATGAAACGTAATAGGTACTTTAGATTGTTATGAAAAACGCATTTTAAAAAAGAACAGTACGAGACACAAAAGCAAGTAGACACTTGATAAATGACATTTTAAACCAGAACAAAAATTCTTCACTACTAACTGCCTCTGATAATAAACTGAATAAATTGTAATGTAAATACAATAAATAAAGCTAATTCTAAATATTAATATACACTAATGAATAATTGCTACTAACGTTAATAATAAACAAAGACAGATTATTATGATAAACGAATAATAAACCCATAAGATTCCCACAGTAAACACATGCAGGACTCACATATTTACTGCTGACGGCCAGGGCCAGATTGGACAGAACCGGGCTGGACCCGATCCAGAGGAAAAACCCGCCGCTAAGCTTCATCACATGGAAATGAACGAGCTGCTCCAGAATCTTCTCCGAGAAATCATGGACCGTGATGTGCTCCACGGGCGCCGGAGCGCCGCACTCACCGTTCAGCACCGTCTCCATCCCGATAAAACCTCACAGAACGGCCAGAGAACGCAGAAACCTCATAATGAAAGTAAAAACACGCGTCTCCTCCACACTTCCGCTCGCGGAGACACAGCAGCGCCGTTATCCGGTCTGGCGCGCGAGTGACGTCAACAAAACGCGACCTGTTTTTATTTCGATCAAATAAATATTAAGACATCATTTTTCATTTAAATATAAACATTAAGCATTGCAAGTATTCATATAATGGCAAAGCATTTCAAACATATTCTGGTGTAGTTTTTTTTTTTTTTTTGAAAGAAAAACAGGTTTAAATCTTGCTTTAAGCCCTTTCAGATCATAATGCATGATAACAACAACAAAAAATTATATACCATGGTAAATTCATAATGACTTTAAACAGAGCAAGATGAAAAAAGTTATGCAAATAATGCTAATGTATTATAAAACATTGTAATTTAATGTATTATTATAAAATATTTCATTACAATTTTTATAAACTATATATATAAATTGTATGTTTTTTGGCTATACATATATAATACTTTTATTATTACTACTATAAAAATAAATATAGCGTATAATAATTTAGCAACTTTTTAAATACACTTTAAAAAAATTATTAAACTAATCTCAATTTAATTACAGTTATGTATAATAAAATACAATTTTTATATAGAATTTTAAAATACAGTTTGATAAATAATAACACACATTTTTATTTAATATGAATCTATGATACTTCTGTTCAAAAACATTCATTAATACAAGTAGCGTTGCTGTATGAAAACTGTAGTAGTTTTTCAAAGCATAGAATGTAGCTCCAGCCCAGATTTGATGAAAATGATGATCATCAAAACTTTTGAAACATTTATAAATCCATGAATATCTTCACCATATAATGCGTTTAAAATGAAAGCATTCAGGTGATGAAATGGCTCAAATCAATGTATACTGGACAGTGGTTTTCTGTTATTAAAACACACACAGTATCATCCTCATATCCTCTGATGACTACACATCAAAGCTCATTGCTGGGTCAGAAAGTCCTGCAGAAGTGCATTAAACTCGGAGGAATATCGCAGATGCAGGTTGTGCTTCCCCTCCAGCATCACATGCAGCCTGGCCAACACAAAGCAGCCGTTAACAGACTGAAGAGCATCTTCTGTGAATGTGACAGAGAGCCGTGACCTCTCACCTCGAGCCCTTGATCTTCTGCTGCAGGTATTCTGGGTGAAATGAAGGCACCATGGGATCTTTGGCCCCATGGATGATCAGCGTGGGACAGGAGATCAGCGGAAGAACTTCCCTGCAGATGTTACCTGATGACCATCACAGAGGATTTAGCATCATTTTTCTGCTTAGCTGTCAGAAAAATATCACAATGCATAAATAAAGGCCTGAAAAACAGACGTTTGAACCACTGAGTAATTTAGTCTTCAAATATTCCTTCGGAGCAAAGCATAAATAATAAAAATAAATAATAATATTTTATATTGCAATAAAGCAGTTTTTAATTAGTGCTGTCAAACGATTAACAGTGATTCATCTCATCCAAAATAATAGTTTGAATAATATATATGTGTGTGTACGGTGTATATTTATTATGCATATATATATATATATAGATACACATTTTAAACTTAATCTGTATAAACACAGCATTACACCAAATATGCAAAATAATGTCACAGGCCACAGCTGTAGTGAAAGCACTAATAGTGTGATTGCTAATTGATTATTGGTTCTCACCCTGTGGGTTTTGTTTAAAGCGGCTGATGCCATCCACCCATTTTTCCCACGTCTGACGGAAATACTGAGCACCGTACATCTGCTCCATTGGCCGCCGCATCCGCTCGCTCCACAACGACACGTCACGGATCGCTGAAACACACACACACACACACACACACACAGAAGTGTAAGAAATCCCTTAAGTTTGATCTTCCCACTAAAAGTTCTCCTAAACATTTTTAGCTAAGAGTTTTCTCTTAAAACATATTCACAAAGCTGCTGAGACAAACCTTTTCTAAGGAACAGAGAGACACATTCAAAGAAAGATTTAGTGCCTTTGGAGTCCTCTTTACTACTCTTAACATTTCACAGATTAAGGGATTCAAGTGCTAAAACGCTTTATGGTATACACGTAAAATCAAGCCCTCAATTTAGGACTGACACGCCTATTGTTTTTAAGATTTTCTCCTAAATCAGTGAGATATGAGCAACTTTTAGCCTTAAATTTTCATTCAGATCAATACGAAAAGACAAACAAGTGCATTTTTTATATAAAAGACAATAATTTAAATAATTGCAGGACGTTTTCAATCACTTTGAGCTGTGTTACACACTGCAAGAGAGCTCATTTACAATAATCCATAATGGGGGCACTTTAAGAAACGGGTCTAGATCTTCTCTGGTCTCGGCTCACACTGATAGATCTGAGCATCTTCTTCAGAGACGAAAGCGTTGGAGCCCCAAACCACCATCTTCTGAACGAGCGTGGGGTTAAACGCAGCGGCGATCAGAGCCGTGATGCCTCCGTCACTCCAGCCTGCGAGAGAGAAACGCCTGAAACCCAGAGCCTGCCAGACACAGCAGCACAGGAGCGAGAATCAGGAGATGCAGTTCAATCCGGTTCAACACATTTGGTTCAGTTGCTAAAAGCTTTTAAAAAATCATTTTGCAGAAAAAAACTGCTATATGTACGTCTATATTTATATTCACATATTTTATATTACAAAATAATTATTTTAATATACAAAATATTTATTTGAAATACATTCATGCATTGTGTGTGTATATTTATATATATAGATAGATAATACACATACATACATGCTAGTCATGGTGGTCAGTTTAGTATCATAGTGGTTTTTGGGGTAAAATGAGGATGTCAGAGATGATGGAAAGAAATATCTTTTTAAAATCTATTTTACAACACATTTCTACATTTTTGATTTGATTAAATTTTTTTAAATATAATTATAGAAAAACTGCTTCACCGTTCTTTTAAAAAACAAACAAATATATAAATATAATAACATTTATTTTAATAATAAATACATTTTAAAATGTCTTCACCTTTAATTTTAGGTAGACACACCACCAATTCTTTTAAAATTAATTTAAGCAAAATAAAAAATATTATTGTAGAATAAAAATATAATGTAAATAAAATAAATGATCCTTTAATGGAGGAAATAAATACATCGATAAACATTTCTGAACTTAATAAATAGGAAACACGTATTTGATTATTACATTGAAAATATTGTAATGAACGGACTCTACCGATAAGGTATTTCTATCTGATGCTTTGACATTTCATCGCTGCAGAATATTGTCAACATCAGTTTTTTGCAACTGGGTGATATTGAACTCTTTCCTGTCTTACTTGCATCAAATCCACAGCATCTTTGGCGTCTCTGTGGAAGAAATCAGGAGGAAAGTCTCTGTCTGGAGGACGTGAGCGTCCGTAACCCCGCGGGTCAAAGGCCACCAGCGTGAAACACTGCTTCTCCAGATTCTCCAGCTGAGGAGCAAAATCAGTCTGAGCACTTCCTGTCCACACAGGAAAGGAAAATGACCCGATCAGAGTTAATGGATCCCTGCTGTACATGCATACAATACCAAACAGCTGACGCACCAGTTCACTAAAACTACAAATAACACGCTTACAACTTTCAATGAGCTTCCATTTGTTAACATTAGTTAACTATGAAAACCACTTCTAAAGCATGCATTAACCTAATCATTTATTTTATTAAAATGAAGAAAGATTAACAACCAGTATAATATATAACGTACTGCTCATATTTAGTTAATATTTGTTAATTGTATTAACAATTGGGACCTTATTGTTTTGGAAATCATTTGTGTTAAATGCAATAAAGCTTAAATCAAATTCAGTAAAATACAAACGTTATTTGTTTAACATAAAACCCTTGAATTAACATTTTAAATTGACTGAAGTAAAATATACTGGATTACTACAATGAGTAAATGATTTATGAAAAAATAGTTTACATTATATATGTATGTGTACATTTACTATAAATACAAACAAATACATATTTACATCTATATATGTATGTCTATATTTATATAATTTATATTAGAAACATTTAATATAAAAATACATATATTTTTCTGAAATATATACATGCATTGTGTGTGTATTTATATATATACACATAATACACATACATACATCATGGAAAATACTATGCTAGTCTTGTAATCATTTAGTGGAAATAAAAAATACTTGTAATATAAATAAATAAAAAAGACAAAAGCACATGAAAAAAAACACTGAACACAAACTAAATAGAAATATTATATTATATGCAGTATTAATAAATACCATATAATAATAATATGACAAGAATATTCCATTCCCTATCAGTATATATACATTTCATATGCTAGAATCAGATTATTTTTGATAGTTTATTATTACATATAGGCTTTTATTTTATGTATAGATAATAGCTGCTGTTGTTGTTGTTACTACTACTATCGTATAAGACCGAAACTTTCAGTTTTGTTCATGAATTCATGCTTGTCTACAAAGCTCACTGATGTTTTTAGAATCATGAGAAACACAAATGCAGTCGAAACAAGCACCGACTGTAATGTAAATATGAATAATAATCTAGCATCAGATCAGACCTAAAGCTCCAGGCAGCAGCAGGACGGCGTGTTTTCCTTCTCCAGTGCGCTGATAATGCAGATTCACTCCATTCACTGACACTTTAGCAGAGACACACATGCTGAGAGAGAGAGAAGAATGAGGAAATAACTAATTTCCTTCCAAACACAGACACAAACACCTGCAGGCTGTGACCTGGCGCGCTTTACCCGTAGAGTCGTGTCTGTGTGACACAGAGTCCAGCTCGACTGCAAACGAGCCTCGCCATCTCAACAGAAACACACAGAGCCATACATATAAACACCCGCGTCAAATCACACACATTCATCCGGAGCTGGAATGAGTCTTCGATTTCAACTTCTGCAGATTCCACACACAAGGACAGCTAACAAATCGAGAGGGAACGCGATTCGGTTTCGAATCGGTTCGTGAATCATTTGATTCACTTTGGATGAATCTTCTGATTCAGATTCACACATTTATTTATTTATGACACGTCCTTACCAATATCAGCCGCTAGAGAATTATTACATTTTGTTCAAACAATTTAATGTCTGTTTTCTGCCCCAACAAAAATCACCCTTTGTATAAATAAAATTCACAATATTCGTTTATCTAAACTATTTCGGTATAATGTTTATTTAATTATTTATTAATTTATTACTAAGCAATAATACATAACAATATATTATTTGATGCTAAACTGGATTTTGTATTATTATTATTGCCACCATTCTAACATTAATACTACTACTAGTAATAGTAATTAAAACTATAAAAACTATTTTTATTTATATTATGAATATTACTACATTATAGATTATATTTGACTGCTACGTATTTCTGTAAATGTAATTTTTTTCTCTGTGCTTGCAGTATTTGGAGCTCTTGTGTCTCTAATATGCACATGTGAAAGCACAGCTAAGACTCTGGAAAAGTTGATAAGAGTGTTTCACTTCCCAGGGGCTCAAGGCTGGTCTGCGCAGGGTTTCATTCGCCATCATCTGCTAAAGGCTTCTGTCCGCAGGTGCTGGGATCCGAGGGGCCGTCCCCGACCAAGCCTCTGGCCCCTTCGGTGTCCCCCGAGAGCCGTCATTCACGGACAGGACAGAGGAATGTTTACATCTGTGTGCTGAAGTGCATGTGCTGCAGAGAGAGCGTGGGGAATTGAAGGGGGTTTTTGTGATATTTTCAATCTCCAATATGAATAACAGCCCTCAGCTCAACCTGAGCTCCACAACAAACAGCCCAAAATTTTGTTTACAGTATATAACACATATATTTATATATTATATAAATTATGTAAATATAAATAGATACGTCAATACGTGTAAATATTTTTTGGAAATATATAACATACATAATAAAAGTATGTACGTATTCCACACACATATATTATGTAAACAAAAACATTTTATCTCATCTGCAAATGTAATATATTACCCAATAAATATATATATATAGCCATATATGTTATTATCTAGCTAATATAATTTTCACATAGGCTACTTAAAGACGTTTATAACATATATTAAATCCCCACAGTAAAATTTGTATATGTGTTACTTTTTTATGGTATTATATTGCAACATTATATGTGACCAATATAGCCTACTGTATGCCACTATATTTAAACAATATTATATACAAAAATCTGTATTGTTTTTGTATTTTTTTCAAATGCATGTCTATCTTTTCCATACGGTATGAAATGGAAAGGTTTTGGGATGGATATACAGGTGCATGATTTTTGAAAATGTTCTACATATGCATATTTCTATAGATCATGAGATATATAAGACTATATTTAAAGCATGGCACTTCTAAATATATTTGGATATGTAGGTAATCATTTTGGCAATTTGTCAGATTTTGTGACAGTCTATGCAATATTAAAGCAAGGCCTGTGCATGCTGCATGTGGTTTCTATGAGAATGCATGAAATCATTTTCACTGCTAACCTGATGTTGAGCTGTAAACACAAATTGATATCCAATGCATGCATTATTATATGATAATATGATGTTTGATCTGTCTCTAAGGGCTCCATTGAAGGCCAAACCCTAACCTCAGGCTTGAGAACATCTGTCCAAGACACAGAGCTTCTGGCTTCCTCTAACCCAGCACATTTGATTAGGACATTTACTGTTTCTTGCTTTTGGGACAAGGTGTTGAACTCTTTTAGCAACTTTTGGTTTTCCGGTTTTTCTTTCAGTTCAAATGAGAAAAGCCTGTGTGTGTTTTTTTGGCATGTGTGAAAGAATATGGCAGCAGCTGTTGCTGGATTTGAGGACAGAGGGGGGCAAAGGGCTCTGTTGCCGGGCAAAAATGGCTGAATTTAGCAGCACCTGTTGACACCGACATTGCTCGGTTTGCAGCAGGTCTGATGGTGCATTCACCTGGTCAAGAGCTCACCGATGTCTGTGCACAGGCCTGCAGGGAAATACCTGGCTATACTGTATGCTCACATTAATCACAGAAGCAATGATAGACATGCAGAAATTAGGAAATACAATTTTTCACATAATTCACATAAAATACAGGTTCCAAATACAGGTTTCTACAGAAAAAACAATTGTTGGTTTGATAATTTAATCACTTGATAAGTACACTAAATAGATTAGAGGGATGCTTTAATGCTCTTTATTGGCACTGGTTCCATGGAGAACATCCAAAGACTCTCTATATTCTACAAAAGCCTCTTTGGAAAGGAGTTCTTCAGAAGGTTCTTCTAAGATTTGTTCATTCAAAGACTATTTGGGAAAATCAAAAGTTGGGTTTTCACAGCAATGACTAAACCTGAACATTTGTTTTCTACAAAAACCTTTCAGCGGTGGAATGGAAAGGTTCCACTGAAGTTATAGGCTCTTTATGGAACCAATAAGTCCAATGAAGAAGCTTTAGTGTTTGATAGTTCCACGAGGGATGTTTAACATCCATATAGTCTTTACATTCCATAAAAGCTTGATGGTTCTGTTTTTCTCGCACTCTTGAGTTTTAAAGGTTCCAAATTTGAGCAGAGACGTCATAGAAGAACCATTTTGGTTCCTCAAAGAAACGTTCAGTAAACAGTTCTTAGAACTATGGTTTCCCTCTTTTTAAAAATCCATCTTTGACTCTCAAGAATGTCGCTTGGAACAATTAATGCCAACAAAAGAAACCTTTTTCAACAAATAATGCTTCTTCTGAGGACTGTTCTGAGGTTCTTTGGAAAACCAAGAGTGGTTCTTCTATAGCATCTCTTTTAGGAAAACAGGACTTTATTTTTGAGAGATTTTTGTTTAAAGCTCTAGTCTTCCCTTTCCTATTAATCTGTGATTAAGTGATGGAACTATTTTCAGCTGCTGTAGGATCAAAGAGGTGAAAAATCCCACAGATGCGTACTAAAGGAGGATCTCTGGATGGTCCTCCTCCTGTTTAATATCAATAATAAAAACAACTGTAGTCCTCTTTTGAGAAAACATTCACGCTTTCAGAAAACAAACTGTGAAACTCATTATCAGGTGACTGCTGAAGAAAGCCGTGTGTGTTTCACAGATCCCACAACAAGTGAAATCGAACTTTCCCTGTTTTCACATGAGGAAAAGAAAGTGCGAGACGTCTCACAAGACAGTGAATTTCTATCTCATGTTTTGTAACTTTCTAACAGCAGTTTGGCACAGATGTGTGTGAGAAAGTCAGAATGAAAGACACAGAAAAGGAAGAAAGGACATTTTTACTTTGTTTCCATGAACTTCTGAAGAACCAGAATAATACAGTCAGTGAGTCAAAATACAGAACATATGGAAAATTAAACAGAAATGTCAAAATGAATCAGAACGTGTATTTTTTGACTGTTACATTTATACTTGAACACCAGAAATATCATCAACATGAGATAAAATAGTTGCTTATACAGATATAAAAATATGCGTTCTATAACAGACAAAGGCAATATAAATCACCATATATTTTTTTTTAATTGTTATGAAAATTATTTAAATCTGCCATGTTTTTAAGGAAAAAATGCATAAATAAACACATTATATATACACACTATATTATTTAAAAGAAATTCTACAATTTCTTTATATATATATATATATATATATATATAGGTCTAAAATAGATGAATTTACTTTTTTATTTTTATGGAAACCAATATTTTGTATGTTTTTAGGTATAATTTAAGTCTTGCACAACAGCAGCTGGTAAATGACAAACTTTTCAGCAGGGCGTAAGATGTTCAAAAACACACATTTTGAGCAACCATGTCAGTTTCACGTCGTGTCATAAAGTCAATCGAAACGAAGGCGTCCTCAGGGGTGTGTGTGGAAAGCGTTCATGTGTTATATGTGTATGGGTGAAGGGTTGTGATGCTGGTTCATGTATTTATGTGTGAATTCATGATCATATGTTTGTATGTGTTCTGAAAGTTTCATGTCTACAATCTTTCATAACTTTCATCTTTTCTCACCAACTGTCCAAAATCTTTCAGTTTCCTAAGACTGCAGGAAGACGAGAACGCTGTTCCTGGAGCCAGTGAGCTGCCCATAGGAAGCATTTCAAGTATTTCAATGGGTTAAATATTGTATGACAGACATTCTCTGACTACTACACTGAAAGACAGTTTAAGCAATATTTCAGCCTGTTTACTGATATTTCATCTGTTCTTCAGACTGGGTCCAATAGAAACTTTTTCAGTTCAAATCAACAAAGAAAACCATGTGAGGTTTACACCATAACACTATTGAAATGGACATCACATGATTTTATTTGTTTAAACCAAAACAATTTACTAAATTAGTAGCATACTAAGGTTGAGAATTTGTGGAAGCATTTCAAAGCTAAACACAGAGCTACCACTTCTAATGTAAATCTAATGTTAATTAAATTAATATGATTTCGTTTATCAAAGTAACCACAGTGATGCTTTAATGCACACAATCAATAAAAACATTTAACACATAAACCCATTCACACAGACCAAGACATTACATCTAGCAACTCAGATTTCGTTTTGTTCAGGTTTGAAGAGGTTCATTTCATGACTTGACAGGTTGTTGTTGTTTCGTGCTGAACAGATAATTTAAGATGACTTTAACAGGTGCTTATTTTGTAGACGACGGGATTCATTTGAATATCCGACCATCAACCACAAAATGTAACAGATTTCTGGGAAAATGAGTTTGCATTTTGAGTCATAAATAAATTAGATAGACAGATAGATAAAAAATGTTTAAAATATAAAATAAAAAGAATTAACCATAATTCAAAATATACACACACACACACATATATATATGTGTATATATATAAATACATAAAATAGGTCAAAAAAGATAAATTAGTTAAAAATAGTTTAATTTAATATTTAAAATTGTTGTTCAAAAAAGTTACATTAAAATAAATAAATAAATAAATATAAGAAAACGTAATTAGATGAATTAGCTAAATTAAAATCAATTTAAAATATATAATTAATGTAAAATAAAAATAAAATAACTGAATAATTAAATAAAAACAGAATTAAATAAATACGCTAATTAAAATGTAAAATATAAATAAAAACAGAAATAAATACATTTGCTAAATTAAAATGTATATAATGAAAGGAAGTTAGCTAAATTAAAATAAATAAAAAATATACAAAATGAAAGTAAACTATAAAATAATGTCCACAATTTAAAATAAATTATCTACAATGTAAATATTTATTCTGATGTTGATGAAGTTTCTTAGTAAACTTGAGCAGTGGTTTCCCACATTATAACAGTCAGAAAATATGTTTATTTGTATCAAAGTCTTTATGAATAAAAACTATTTTTTAACCTTGCTATGGTGTGAGTGTGTTCTTGTGTGAGTGCACCTGGTATTTATCACCTTATGGGGACCAATTGTCCCCACAAAGATAGGAATACCAGTAAATTTTGACCTTGTGG
>JAUCMT010000048.1:20298167-20314777 GCA_032357475.1 Enteromius thamalakanensis
AATATTTAGATTAAAAATCGCGATACCTCGATTTAAGAAAAAATTAAATCGTCTTAAAATGCAAATTCGAATTAATCGAAAAAATCTAAAAAATCGCCCAGCCCTAAGTTAAAGGGATAGAAAGTACACCCCAAAATTAAAATATGCTGTTAATTCATTCACCCTCAGGCCATCCAAGATGTAGGTGACTCACTTTCTCCAGTAGAACAGTAACTAAGTTTTTCAGCTGAAATCGTGGTCCTAGGTGATTCGTGAAATTCAAATGCAAGAAACGTATTAACAACATTACTACTTCTAATCCAGAGCCACCAGCAACAAATCATGAGGAATGAGTTTGCAGAACAGAATCATATTTCACAGTTTGCCTGAGGTTCTGGTTACAGGTAATAATGTTGTAAGTAATGCTCTGTTTCTTGCACGACTGATTGTTTCACTTCATAAAACCACAACACATTAATAAGGAATCACTGGTATTAATTATGTGTTTCTTGACATGCTTTTTTACATTTTAAAAACTGGTAGCTATTGACTTGTATTTCACAAAAAAAAAAAAAGGGTAACGATTTCAGTTTAAAATCTTTTTACCATTCTACTGAAGATAATTGACTGTAATGAGTAAATTAACAAGAAATGTACATTTTAGTGTGAATTATGCCTTTCAAGTAGAAAAAAGTGCAGACCTTCTCAATGTGCATGTCTTCCAGAAGAGCACTGGGGTCCATCAGCACAGGAAGAAGATCCAGAGGCTCCTCGTCCTCGAAGCTGAAGCTTTGGCGTCTCTTGGCCTCATTAATCGTGATGATCTGGTTTCAAAAAACAAACCAAGCTTTCGTGTTTATCGTATTCTTTAAGGCGTTTCTCACAAGAGTTGCATGTTCCTTACCTCCCAGCTCCGAGGAACCGGGTCAGCGAAGAAGTTGTCTATCATGGTGAGCTCATCTTTCTCCACGACCACGAAGCCCTGCTCCTGAGCGTCTTTCCCATAAGTGTCTGGAGACCACTGTATGAAGAACGAGTACAGGTGGTCCACTCTTTGGAGAAACGGCAGGAAGGTTTGGTTAGGAGTCTACTTTAATATTATATTGCAGGAACTAGCTCATTTTAACCAGTTAACCTTTAACCGACAGGCTTAAATAGTCATTTAATTCTTTTTTTGGCTGAAGAACTAAATTAAAATTCCCTCTTAAAAAAAAATAAAAAGTTATCTGTAAATCATTAAAATCCCAAGTTGTTTCATGATGTCAACATGAAACATTAGCATATTGCCTGTCCACTTGTTAGTCTTTTTGCGTTGGTGTGAAAGAAAATGCAAATTCATTCCTTACCACTAGGTGCCGCTTTGAACGTTAAAAGCTCACAAACACTGCTATAAATAAAGTCGACCAATCACAGAGGGGGTCATTTGGGAGTTGTTGAACAAGTAAGGTAAAATGTGTTTTTGTTTTTACAGCCCTACTGCAGCGTTAAAATACGCTACATGTCAAAATAGGCTGAAAGCAGCTGCGACATTTGTGAACGCTATTATTAAAAAGTATTATGAACGCTATAAACAGCTAAGCTATTTTAGTTCCCCTCACTCCACAAAAAATCCTTTGAAGTTAAAAGTATTCAGAATAGAATAATGAAAAATAAGAAGCTAGACTACAGTATGTATTATTATTTATTATGTAAACCTGGTTTTGTACTTTACTCGTGGTTCAATAACCACGTAAAACAAATTGCATATGACAACAATAATTTTAAATAATCTTGTCAGTTAATGGTAATACTCGAAAATAAACAAAATGAACATCTCTAGTAGGAACCCGTGCATACCTCTCTTGAGGCACAGCAAACCAATATTCTGGTTGCCGCCCTCTGCCAGTGTACGAGTGGGCGGGGCTAGACGTCCGACCAGCGGCGAAAGACTTCCTCATTGGCTTCCCCACCTTAAAGCAGAGGAACATGGGCGGGGCTTTGCTCTTTTCCTCGTTGGACAGCAGCATATCTGTAAATCAGATCAGATACTAGTTCTGAACATCCGAGCGTATTCTGGCCTCATTAGTCGTAATGATCCAGAACAAACTTCTAAAAATATCTGAAAACCGTTCTGCATTAGGATGGTCATTACGTGCACATGGGTACAGAAGCATCATGTTGACTCTGCTGCAGGGATATATGGGAATTATGCAAGTGTTCAGCTTCTGTTTGTTTTTCCAATGTCACTATCAGCTTATGCCGAGAGGTCTGATAAACCCTGATAAACATACGAGCTCTGCTCCAAAACCTAGTGCACTGTCTACAAAGAGAACACAGAGAAATCAGACGTGTCTCCTGAATATTAGAAGATATCAACTTGGTGTCCATTTACGTTACATAACTACTTGGATTTCTAAAAAACCCATCACCATAATGGCTGGATATAGAGTCCTTTCAATCAGAAGTAAACAAAAAGTAAGACAGAAATAGGCTGTCTTACCGTTTGTGGTTCAGCAACAAGGTTCTGGTGGGGAGTTTCTGAAGAACTGAACAAAATTTGTGGTGTTTCTTTGGTTCCAGAAGCAACGTCTTATTTACTGGGAATATCTACTCCTGTACGTCTTAATAGGATGTGGCATCAAACTGGGAGTTTTTCATAAAATTTGGGAACCTTTTATGATTACGTTGTTTCCATTCTGACAAGAGGATTCCTCTAAGGGTGTCAAGGCTGATTTTGTTAGTGGTACTATAATCTTTAACCTTTGTTGTTGTCAGTGCTTCAATATTCTTTTACTCTTCCCAGACTTAAAAAAATGAGTCTTTTGGTATATTTTTAAATAGTTTAAAAAAGTATCTTTGAAAATATATTTTGCTGTAAGCTAAAACTATTAAGTTTTCAATAACTCTTAAATAAAATAAAAAAATTACTTGAAATTACTGACTGAATCACTGACAAATTAAAACCATTAAATAATGATTTAAAAAATATATTAAAAAGATAAGAGCACAGATCAAAATGATGAAATAAAAATAAATAAAAGGATACAATTAAAAACAAAAGCTCATTCAAAATATTAATAAATACTATACTTTCCTGTCAATCACACAGACTCACCTTCGATTGGTCCCTGCATTCTCTTCAGCAGCCATGACTTCATCTCGGCCTCACTGGCCCGTCTGCGTAGCTCAGCTTCAGAAAGCTCTACATCCGAGTCTGGTCCCTTATTATCCTCCAGATTTGGTCCAGGTGAACTACTACATTTCCCAGAGTCCTCTAGGGGCACCTTTGCTTTTTGGTCACTTGTTGATGAGACTCCATTTAATAAAGTTTCACGGCTCGTTTTGGTTTCTTCATTCACTTCTGTGGCAGTTTCCTTCCCATCATGCACCAGCAGCGTGGGCTTGTCCAGCCTGTTCGGTAAAGATTGCAGCAGCTCTGCGTTGTCGTCTGTGGAGCGGTTGTGGAGGCCTTCATCCTCGTCTTCCTCTGTGTGATAAGACATCATGGATTTGTCTGTTGGCGTCTTTCTTTGCTCCTGGCCGGAGCAGGTAGTGTTTGTGTCGCTCTGTAGTAGCTCCAGTTCAGTGAAGCCTTCATCTGATGGAGATTTGTCAGGGATCTGGCACTCTGATATATCTGAGACGGCTGTTTCGATATCGTCCAACACTATTGGACGGTTGGGCGCTCCGAGAGCCTCGTAACGACTAAAAGGGTTCAAATCTTGCTCAGAGGGAAGCTCCTCCCACTCGCCCGGCCTGTATAACGGACAGAGATCCTGGGCATCATCACTACCATCATCATCATCATGAGGGTGGAGATGGGGAAAATAAGGAGAAAACAAACAAACAAACAAACAAAACATCCAAAATGAACAAACTCAGGAATCAACTGAACAAAACAAAAATATGACAGAACATAAAGGATAAATGTGATGAACCAAAATCTAATGGAATGAAAAAAGTGAAAGAGGTGGACTATTTCAGGTGATTCCATTAATCATTTTCATTGGTCCTTCAGTTTGTGAGAATGAACAAAAATGTATTGACAATTGTAGCCAACTGTGGAAAATTACAATATGCTATCATCACTGTTTATAAACTGTAAACTTAACATTTAAATTGCTCATTTTGCGTTTAAGCATTTTCTGTAAATCTGTGGTGAGGTAAAAATAAATAAATAGTTTAAATGGGTAAAGTGGAAAAATTTAAACGTGAAGATATAAATAATTAAAAATAATTAAATGGATAAAAAATAATGCATATATATATATATATATATACTGTATGTGTGTGTGTGTGTGTGCATATATACATCTCAAAACATTGAATATTTTTAAAAAGTGAAGCTTTCATTTATTCTAGATTCATTACTGTACATGTAAAGTAAAAGATGTTAAACTTTTTGTTCTTGTTGTTTTAATTTTGATTATTAGAGCTTGCAACTCACGAAAGTCAACAATCCAGTATCTCAATTTATTAGAATATTTCCTAAGATCAATCAAAAAAAGGATTTGCAAAATCGAAAAGTTCTTGCATAATGTCTTAAGATTTTATTTTAAGAAGATAATCATATCTACAGAGCAGAACAGAGACTTGAAGCTGGATTTCTTTTTGATTTGGACCAGTCAGCAACGCCCTAGCAACTCCCTGGCAAACATCCCAGCATTGTGGAGCAGGTTTTGCATGGGTAAGTACAATGCATTCTTTTGTATAATTCTAAAGCAATTAGATAGTCTTATCACATGAAGTCAGTATACAGTATATGAAGCATGAGCACACAAAACTTCAGCCAGACTCATTTGTTAAAAGCAGCAGCGCTTGGGTTCAGATGAGAACATTAGGGGATAAATAAATCCAAACAGAGCCTTAAGAAAATGCTTAAATATTTATGTCATGCTTCTGTCTCGCACTGGTTTAGGATCCTAATCCGTTGTCTTAGAGGTGTGGCGACAGGAGGCTTTTTAATGAGGGAGTTTTTGATCTCACACTTTCCTTTGGAGCAATGGTGCAAAAGCTGCCATCCCGTCATGTTTGATGGTCTCTATCTTGAGGGTCGTACGTGCCTTGGCACCAGGAAACTTAATTTGTTTAATTGGCCATTAAAATTGGTTATTAAGAAAGTTAAAGCCAAACTTTACTGACATCACACTCAGCTGAAGACGATACAGAAGTCACTGCTAATCTCGTCTTCCTTATTCTCTGCCACTTCCTCTCTCTCTGACTCTCTTTTTCTCTCCAATCAGCAGTTTCACCCCACACTGAATCAGAATGAACCGTGCTAAGATGGCAAAGACACGTTTTTGTCGCTAGCACCACTTTTATGAAATATGACAGGGAGGCTTACTGCAAAAAGAGTTATGATTTATATAACCATTCACCTGGTGTCTGGATTTCATATAGGCTATTGTAATACGCCACCGTTTTCATTTAAAATAGTTTTTGTTTTCTTTTTATTATTTTTCTATCAAACATGATGAATTTTTCCTTCAGTGATGATGAATTGTTGTTGGTTTGCGGCTTCTGAAGAGCGTATGGATATGAATTATTCCTTGGAGAGAGAATTTGTTGCCGTCTCATTAGTATAGGGCCATCCAATAATCCTCAGTAAATATCTTGTTTTGATCCCGCTTGCTCTTTCTTCCCATCTACTCTGTCATCGTGGTTTGATGCTGCTAAGACAAGCATCGCTGTGTTTCTTGTACTTATGGTAAGGGATTTGATTAATCCCATAATTATTCCATTTCGATGTGTAACTCGTCCCACAGTGTTTGTGCTGCTGACATGAATGATAATTGCTATTACTTCTCAAAGCAATTTACACTTGGAAATTTAGCCTTTGGGTAATAAATTTCAACAGACCAGAATATCAGGGGGTTTTTTAAGTAACCATTTAGAACAATCTAGCACTCGGGACACCTCCATTCAGGAGGATTGGGGGTTCCCATTTATTTCAGTCTGGAAAACGAATGCTGATCAGTGTTCGGTCTGGAGGTCAGTGTTGAAGCCATACAGTAAGTCATAATCAAAGGATGAAACGATCTATGGCGCTTGAAAACGCTGATATGTTTTGGTCTGCGAGGGAGACTTAAGTGGCTCCAGTCGTCTTCAAGGCTCATTTCAGTATCGGTGTGTGTATCATCCTTCAGCGCTGTCTGAGTCGAGCCTGCAAACCTGATGATAGCAGGCTTCCTGTACGGCTGCCAACACGCTCTCTCTCCCTGGCTCGGCTTCAGCCCGCCATTTTAGCCCTGTAATAGAGAGCATGTAAGTGTAATGCTGTTTTTTTCTCCTCTTATAAGGGTCCTACAGACAGCTAAGGTGATAAGATTAGAAGACAAAATTGCAGTCTTGTAAGAGAGTGTCAAATCTCTTCAGGTTTGAAACTCGAAGATCGGCCAATGAGCTCCATCATGTGGTCAAGTTAAGAAATACATGTTCTCTTGAGGAAGGGGCTGTAAGAAATTATACAGTAGTTTACCTTTTCATATTAAAAAGTGTGTGTGTATATATATATAAAGGCTTAAAGGAATAGTTCACCCAAAAATAAAAATTCGGTCATCATTTACTCACCCTTGAGTAGTTCCTAACCCGTATTTCTTTGCCGAACACACAGAAAGATATTTTGAATAAAGTTTGTAACCAGGCTGTTTTGATCACCATTGACTTCCATAGTAGGAAAAAAATACAATGGTCAAGTCAATGGTGACCCAAAATAGCACGCTTACTATTTCTTTAAGATGCAAAAAGCTGTAAGTCCATCTGCGATAGTTTGTTTTAAAAGAGCATTTTTATCTGATAGCTGACTTATTACCTTCTCATTGCAATTAAAGTGAAATTACTGAAACTAAATATAGAAGACTGTTAAAAATGCACATTAAAAAGAAAAAAAATTCATTAAGATTCAATCTTAATTGGTCATATACATTAGTGCTTTATTTATGGTAATTTATTATCTTAAATTAACTTCATATTGTCGAGTAAATATGTATTACATTTTAAGAGTAATGTGTTACCTGATTACATTTCCTTTCTGAAGTTGCAGAAAAGGCCACTTTCAAAAAACATAAAGTTATCAATGTCTGCACTTACGTTTTACTGTAAATGATTTTCTTTTACAGTGCACTGAAGCAGCTCTATTATGTTTCACGTGAGACATGTGGCATAAGCTCTGTCAGAGCTATAAAAGGGTCGGCTCTGAGGCTTGTCCACCTGTGACTACTATACTATGGCAGGCGGCTTGCAGACTTGGGAACAGTAATTTATTGAAATATTTATTGTTCTCCCTTTGTCTGTCTCTGACTCTCAAAGCCACAATACTTTCAGCCTTTCTCAGCCCGTTGTGTCATGCACATTTAGTGCGACTGCAAAGATCGTCACAGGGATTGGTAATTATCCCTTTCAGAAGCAGTATTTCATGTCTTCATGTAAAAGCATGTACTGTAGTATATATGTGACATTCAGTCATTATTAACTTTACTTTATTACAGACTGAAAATTCCTTGTAAGACAAAATGAGACCTTAGGAAGAATGTTCACATTGCTCTTTTCCAAAGAAGTGAATGGTGGTGAATTCATACTGAACTGTTTGATGCAGGTTGTGGGATGCTGGCTTTGTTTTAGTAATCAGCTTTGAGTGAAGAACAATAGCTTTTTTTCCTCTATCATCTGGTACAGAGTTCTCGGCTGCGCTCCAAATGGCTTTTGGAACGATGTTGTGTGTGTATCTGAATAAAGGCAAGCATGTTTCTCTCTCCTTTCGTCAGTTGTCAATATGTGCCAGTGTGTCAGATGCGAAAGAATTGCCCTTGAGGAAGCAGTGGAGAGCAGACAGCTGGGTTAAACACAGATGTGTGTGCATGTCAGAAAGCGAACTGCTGCACAGTGACACAAGCCTCAGATGTATTTCTCTGCAGTCTAAGAGGTCTGCTATACAGTATAAAGCATTTTCAAAGCTCTTCTGCAAGTCACTGTTCTACTAGTGGTTACTGTGTACCATACCATTCCTTTCATACCCCCTAAAAACACTACTATTGAACATAAAAGGTTCTCATGATGCCATCAATTTATTTATTTATTATTATTGTGATTTTTTTTTTCACCATAAAGAACCTTTCACTCTTTAAGTGATCTGTTATGGGTAACAAAAGGTTCACATGCATGGAAAAAACAGGTTGACATGCATGAAAAAAACAAATGCATGTTATTTTCACTTTCTTATAATATGTATTTATTTTTACCTTATTTGTTTAATGACTCTTAAACAATTAGTTTTTCCAAATCCCTCAGTGATTGGTCGATTTCATTTAAAAAGCTCTTAATGCTCTAAAAATATAATGAATGTATGAAAAAAATGTGAAAATAAAGTTTTCTCAGGTATACAATATGCTAATGCCTCACGTTCACGTCAACATGAAACGGCTTGGGACTCATTCTAAAAACGACTCGTTTAAATGATTCAGAGTCGACTCTTTCTTTTTGAGAGTCAAACAGTGTTGCCAGATTGGGCGGTTTTCAATCTTTTTGTGCAGGTAAATATTGACTTTGGTGCGGACAAAATTTGGGCGGCTTTCAAACTTTATAGACTAATTAGTAAACATTCAAGCGCAAGTGAGCATGCCAAATCCAATCCAACGGTACTAAACACAAGCACACTGCAAACACTACTGGTGAGCACAGGTAAATAAAAATCTATACAAACCTGTCTTTTCTCTTTCATACGCTTCAGATTAGTATTGAAATCTGCTGGACTATGTGCAAAGTTTTGTATAACTTTCAATATAAACTAAAAGACTTCCTAGTTCTGTGTGAGAGTGAAAGGTAAGAACATTAAATTGTTATTTTTTTTTATCTATGTCGGATTATCATGCAGTATGCATCACTGAATTATAGTTTTGGCGTCATGGTGTGCGCATGATCATTATATTGGATTTTTTGCATTTGAATTCTGACTGTAGACATTAAAAATGATGTCTTTTTTTCAAGGGCACCATTTATTTTATTTATTTTTTTTTTTTTTGACTATGCTTTATATTTGGTAGGCTAATATTTTCTCTGATTTATGGAGTTAAAAATGTCTCTTATGAACCTTGATTTACGTACAATCACATTCTTGTGGGCAGTTTTTGGGCAGGTGATTTGAGCTTTTGAGCTGGAAATCGTCCATCCAATCTGGCAACACAGGAGACAAATGCACTTTCAGATTTAAAACCGTTTCCATTTACTTAGAGCTGTGTTACACACTGTATGAAAGATTATTTTAAAAAATCCATAATTGGGGGAATTTTCAAATAAATTTCTTTTGATGTCTTTCATCATCTATGGAACTTTTATACACTTATAAAATAAAGCTTCCGAAAGTGGGTCTTTGAACCATTTATGATTCAGAAAAGAACCTTTCCAGGGAACGGTAAAGAAATGTATTTCTTTAAAGACTTTTTCATTTAGAAAGAACATTTCTTTAATGGAAGGGTTCCATGTGTGTCCCATAGACCTCCACTAGAGGGAGATCAGAATATCATATTTGATCTAGTAAGCATTAGCAACTACTTAGCACTAAAAAGCACCCAGGATTCCTTATAAACTGCTTAGCAATGCTTTAAAACACCCGCAATACCCCAGCACATTCATACTAGCATTTGTTGTTATTTTATTATGATTCTTTGGTACTTAAAGATTGTATTATTGTTTTATAATATTGTTTGGCTTTCAGAGGCACATTTGTCGCTCAGTTCAGTCGGTGCATTCGTGGAAAGCAGGATCTGAGTCATCCAGAGCAATCCGAGAGGCCATTACTAACGGTCCTCTTCTATTCGCTCCCCGCTGCATTCACCACTAACTGCTGTCATCACGCCACTCTTCTAAGTGATACGATGTTTCTGTCCTATTGTGTGGAGAATTGAATGGCTTTTACTAAGACCTCTACTGACCCAGGATGAGTGGTCATGTGGCATCGGGGTTTAGGCTATTAATACAGTGATGCTGTTATGAGCATGAGGCTTTGCTGAGGAACTTTTATCTTCATTTTTTGCCATCCGGAAAAACAGAAACCTGGATGGTTTCGCTAAACTTCTGTATTTCAAAGAAAGAAAGAGCCATGAAGGTTTAGAGCGACACGAGGAAGTGTAAACTATGACAGAGCTTCATTTTCAGATAAACTGAGCCTGCGTGATTGATTGATTGATTTATCCCAATTCTTATCTGTGTTTTTGTGCATGTACAGTAGCAGTGAGATATTGCTGGTGCTTGTTGAGAGATATGAGTCATTCATCATCTGGCGCTTATGTGGACAGCAGGTGATTGATCACAGTAATGCACCGTTGCTGGGTTATTCAAGCTTCGTTCCCTCAGAGAGTCACACTTCAGTGCCCTTTATACTGCATTAAGTAGGCTCACACTGTACTAGACATGCAGTACACCTGTCTTGCACTCTATAAGAGTGATTTTAGGGTGAGCCTGTTCTCTTTTTTTTTTTTGTGGGTGTGTTTATGCAATACTGCTTTGAACCGCCAGGTGGCGCCTCGGATTGCCGCAATATCTATCCTACTCACATTACCCACCCAGTTGCTTAGTGATATGAACATCTGTGTTTGTAATGCTTTTTGAGTCTGTCACATCCTTAGGTTTGGATAGTTAAATCATTCTTGTAAAAACTAGCTTTCTTAACATACACATTATAACTAAGGTATTTTGGAAGTAAGTACAATTTGGTGACAAGGTATTTTTGAAACTACATGCATTTTGATGTGGCCTAAAATATAAAAATAAATGATCATTTGACAATACATCTTTGCACATAAAGTGCATCTTTTTTCTAGCATATCTCATTAAGAAAAAAAATGATTGCAGGTATTTTATTAAGGTACTAAAAGAAGGAGAAACTGTAAGAGATAAAGTGTGAATAAACATTTTTCACACATGAAATCATCTCAGACATCATGTTGCACAAATCATTTCATCGATTCCATTCACAAAAACATTTCAGTCAGCTTTCAGTTTGAGTCAAGTATCTAACCTTGTGGCTCACACTGTTATTTAGCGTTTTGAACCCCATGCTCAGATTTGGCAACGGAGTATCATCCTCACCAAGGCCGTGCCAACTCCTGTAGCTTGTGTTCTGCACCTGGCCTTCCTGTTTTACACTTCAGTATTCAGCCGGGCTTTCACTGACCAGCAGGACTTACAGATGAAACTTTGGACCTGGCGGAACAAAGAAACTAAAGCATGTGTGATGCTAAATAAGGAGCGTTTCCACATAATCACAAATGTTTTGCAAGGCAATGAAAGGCTGTTTGTGAATGTACTCCTCTAAGCCCAAGTTTCTGTCCAGCAGGAAACAAACCTTAAGCAAGTCAGCTCTTGCCCTTCCGCTCAGAGTACTTTGCTCTGTTGTGACATTGCCACAGGCAGAGAAACCTGTTTGACATACCAATGCATTAAAAAGCTTTCAGAACTGAAAGTAACAGATGCAGTGCCCCCCAAAAAAACATTGGGACGTTTTAGTTGCACACGTAGATATCTGATTGCACTACATTTTAAAGATCACAAGTGTCCCGGCACTCAAATTCAGACCTGAAGAACCTTTTTTTCCCATTTGATATAACTTATTGTTTTAATATATGTAATATGCATGTATGTGCAATGCAAACTCACATTTCATATTGTCATTACTGTTTGCATGTTCAGAGCATGTAGAGAATCTGCCAATATAACGTAGGCTATAGATAGAAGAAAACATTGATCGCTTGTTTTATACATTTATTTACAAGGATTGTTATTGTTGCATGTACAGTGCATGCGTATGCAAATATAACGTATAGACTGTGAAAATGGAGTGAATCGTAAACTTGTTTTATAGGTTTATTTACAATTATTGGTGTTTGCGTGTACAATTCATGCGCAGAATCTGTACCTATATAACTTGCATTAACGGTTGTGTATTATATAGCAGCTTGTCTCGTAATAATAATTTATTTACAATGTTTTTTGTCGTGTGCATGTACCATAATCTGACTGCACATATAACGGATAGAAACCATAAATGTGATATTTCGCTGATTTATTAGCTTGGGTCTAATGAATTGTTTTGCTGTTGCACATTTCCTGCATGTTACTGTGACACACAGCTGTAATTGAACTCGTATAAGCCCGTGTTACTCTCAAGACTGATCGGATTATGATTCTGTTGACATGCGTAATTACGCATGGTAATGAATGTACTACGCACGGGTGGGGCGGGGTCGCCTCGAGCTGCGGTGGTCCAAGGGGCTGATGCTGATGGATCCGGCTTGACAGAACAAGGTTATCCGCCAGGAGAGAGTCCGTCCATTTTCTTCACCCGCTCCTCACTCACTCACTCTCTCACAGCAGCAGCAGCAGCAGCGCCACCGGACTCCGCTTCTCCGCGCACAGCAGAGGCGCAGGACGAGTCCAGGTTGCCGCGCCCAACAGCACACGAGATGCGACCGACTCCTGCAGCTGGCTGCGATGCACAAGCACAAACGCAAATGATGTCGCTTGCAGGAGACCTCGTCTTTCTGCCACTTTAAGACGAGGATCGCAAAGAATCTCGAGGAGGTGGTTTTTATTTGCCGCACGGCGCCGGAGTGGATGTAACAGGAAAAGTCATTTGCATGGATCTTATTAGCCTGTACTGATCGCTCGCGTGTCAACTTTTCCTTCTAACAATGTGAATCTGGAAAAACAGCGCGCGTTCTTTGCGATGCACCACGCGAGAGGGTTTTTCTAACATCTTCAGGCAGCACACTGACTCGGTGAAGATGCAGAGGCTGCTGCTTTTGAGAACGATCTTTTTCATTGCAGGTTGCCCCAATGTTTTGTTGCACGGAGAAACCCGTAACGCACACACCAAAGAACCGGTCGCTCTTAGGAGCCTTCGTGATGCCAAACCCAGTGCCACACACCCTGCGAGGCACCGAGCCGCAGGTACACCCGCCTTTGACATCAAACAGACTTCAGAAGACAACACTAACTTGTCTTCGCACCTCTGGCTGCTTTTGGAGAGCGGAGGTAAGCGGTACGAATACAGACGAGTCTTGTCGAACAGAACGCGCGCGGTCACGGAGAGTGCCACAGACCTACATAAGCGCTCTCGGCGACATAAAAGGAAAAAGTTGAACGGCGAGATGCCTGCTGCCATGGGAACAGTCGCTGGACACAATTACTCCAAGCCACATTCAACAAGCAAGCGAGACAGAAACCACAGACGCAAAAGAGGCACAAAGGAACACCACAAGAAAGCGTTTAAGAGCTTGAAAAGGGGTCAGAATAAAAGCGCTGCCCCATTGACACCAGTCGAAACTTATTATAACGCCCTGACATCCTCTTTATCCATGTGGGAACCCATGCCCAAGCCCTTGGCCCTCACCTCCACAGATTTCCCGTTCGACCTCACCAAATATGCAGAGTTCCACACCAAACAGATAGATGACCCGTGGGACGCCACGCCGATGACCCCTCCGTACGCTGAGGATGAGGAGAGCGAGTTCTTCCCCAATCCTTTCTACCCCGTCACCAGCGAGACGTACGGGGCGTATGCAATCACCATCGTTTCCGTCCTCATTTTCGCTGTGGGAATAACGGGAAACATAGCAATAATGTGTGTGGTGTGCCATAACTACTACATGAGGAGCATCTCCAATGCTCTGCTGGCCAACCTGGCTATCTGGGACTTTGCTCTGCTCTTGTTTTGCCTGCCTCTCGTGGTGTTTCACGAACTCACAAAGACCTGGCTGCTGGGCCAGTTCACCTGTAAAGTCGTACCGTACATTGAGGTAATGGATTCCATGTTCATTCATAACAGGTGTTAAATGTTTGTGTGCGTACTATGTGGGAAAGCTTAAATACAGGAAACCACTACCAACTTCACAATTTGGCACTTTTTACACACACACACACACACACACACACAAATTTGTCGCCCCAAATTTGAATCTTTTTGTAGGACAGAGGAGGAGATATTTTAAAATATGTCTCAGTGTGGATTGTCCACAAAAGAAAACATAAGTTTAGGCCCAAATTTAAGATTTAAATGTCTAAATATTATCAAATTTAAATCAAATAAAAAAAAATTATTACACAGCTTTAACATAAAACCAATCAACTGTATATGAATGATACCAGTAAGATCCCTGCACTCAAAAAACTCATCATTTGGTTTATTATTAACAATTTGCATCTATTTCATTTGATTTAAATAATCATATTTTTTAGAAAGCATTTATGCAAATTGCTTGAAATCAGTGTGAATCTGTCCAGTTTTTTTAAACTTAAAAACTGGTGTTGCTAGGACCCCATCATTCTTCAAGATATCATCTTTTGTGTTCTTGTACAGTGCAGGGATCTAGTTTTTCATGCACAAGGTTTTCTTGAGGCATATTGAAACCATAGCATCGTGGGTAAATGGGTCTCGTTTCGAGAGACGCCAGTGCTCCCTGCATCCAAAAGATCATCCACCCTGCCCTCAGGACACCTGCACTGACCTCTGCCCCGCTCGTGTCACATACTGTACGGTGCAAACATAAGCGCTTATTTGAGGTGAAATCTGCAGCAGCCGCTGCCGTCCTGATCTCCTCACCACACCCAGTTTCAGCACAGCTCACTTTACACCACGCTGGAAACCTGTCCTGGTGAACCTCACAAAAACACATCTAGATCATATTTCACCTTAATAGGGGAGAAAATATTCTATTCTGCATGAAGTAAAATGCTTAAAGCCTGCTTTTCAGTGTTTGTTATTTATCGCATTGCATTTTCTTACTGCATTAAGTCAGTATAGTAATGCATTTTCCATTTATTCATTTCTAAATGCATTCATTTAATGCCTTGATTTAATGCACAGTAAAGCCAGACTTTATTGTCATTTACATTTATAGTAATGGAGAAAAAAATGCAAAACATCTTAAAGCGATAGTTCACCCAAAATGAACATTTTCATGATTAACTTGAACAATACGTGTGTAAGTTTCTTGTTAAGCACAAAAGAAAATACTTTGAAGAATGTGGGTAACCAAACAGTACCCACTGACTTCCATAGTATACTCTCAGAAATAAAGCTGTCACTGGGGCGGTACCTTTTTAAAGGGTCCTTTTTGGTACCTTAAAGGTACATATTAGTACTTACAGTGTAAATATTTGAACCGAACATGTGCAAAAGTGTAACATTATGAAAAGATACTGCCCCAGTGACTGCTATATTTCTGAAAGTGATGGCTACCGATTCTTCAAAATATCTTCTTTCGTGCTCATATATTTAACTCTCTCTTCAATGTTTCCTAAAAAGGGTGAAGTGTCACTCAGACCACTTGTAGCTTTTGTACCTTTACTCTGAAACTGTTTAATATTGTTTGTCAAGTTTTTATTTGAACAGCAAGGGCAGCAATAGATTTGGGATTATAAATTGTACAAAGACCAATGCTATATTGTGGTAAAAAGGTCCACCTTTGTACCTTATTTACCTCTAAAGGGTGCATCTAAGTATCTTAAAGATACATATTAGTATCCTAATACTACAAATTAGTAGCTTTTTCAAAGGGTACAGGCCCAGAGTCTATACTTCAGCCTTCATCCATTCAAGCAGACAGTATACACAGAAAATAGCTGCCCAGGGGCGTTACTAAGATGGCCACCGATTGAACCGTCTTGCCTTGAAGAGGCTTTGGTGAGATTCACCCTTCCATTTGCCTTGGAGAAGTAGACTGCGATTGCTTTTGTGAGCGTGAAGGGTATGAGGGGGTGTTGAGACTGGGTTTTTGGAGGGAGATCCGTGCAAATGCTGGTGGCACACAGCATGCCTGCTGTGATTGTATGGGACAGGCAGAGAGGGCCAGGAGGCTTGGTCTGACAATGGTGAAGCTGAATGAAAACGAGCCGCTGTGCATGTGTGCATGTGCTCGTCCCTGCAGCGCTTCTATGAATGCAAGCTAAGTGTTGAGTAAAGCCAGTCCTGAGGGCAAAGTGCTCCACTGGGAGACAACGCCTCTGGCTCCTTTACTCTCACACAGATGCATGCTGGTGCGTGATAGTTCATGTGAGCTGCATTCTCGTTGCTGCTTTTGTTCAGACCTGACACTCTTCACTTTTGACGTCCCTTCGCTGGTCGTCTCCTGCAGAGAGCTGCTGCTCAAGGGTGGAGAAGTATACTGTTGAGTTTTGCTCCACTGCAGGCAAGTTCAGCGAGCGCTGGTTGAACTTGTCTGATCATTGGGTTTGTTTTATCAGAGGTCTGACATTTCTCGCTGTGGTAGGTCAAGCAAATCTGAGGGCGGCGTGTCTGTGCCTGTGTTTTAACTTGACTTGTGTTTTGACTGGCCTGTAGGTTTTTGGAGATTGCATCAGTCACAACACACAGATATGCAGGAAGACGTTTCAGCAAACATGATGCAGCTGTCAGCTTTCGGCGTCTTATCAATGTCATAACTGGATAGTAACCTTTGCATTAAGGTGGTGTGTTTTGATCTAGCAGAGGCCACTTAAAATATTTATTGTTATGGTATTGTTGTTTTTTTGTATATGAATTAATTTAATATCCATTCATTCTTTAAACCGCTTGTCCTTTTCTAGGCTTATTTTATTTTATTTTATTTTATTTTATTTTATTTTATTTTATTTTATTTTATTTTATTTTATTTTATTTT
>JAUCMT010000048.1:20353486-20366552 GCA_032357475.1 Enteromius thamalakanensis
TGTGTGTGTGTGTGTGTGTGTGTGTGTGTTCTCTGACCGGTGTGTTCATGTTGTAATGTGTGTGTGTGTGTGTGTGTTCTCTGACCGGTGTGTTCATGTTGTAATGTGTGTGTGTGTGTGTGTGTGTGTGTGTGTTCTCTGACCGGTGTGTTCATGTTTTAATGTGTGTGTGTGTGTGTGTTCTCTGACTGGTGTGGATGTTGCACTTCCTGTGTCCCTGTAAAACAAAAGGCTTAAAAACATACTAAATAGTCTTCTATGAAATTCAAATTTACAGTTTCCTGTAAGGGGTAGGTTTAGGTGTAGGCTCAGTGTAGGACAATACCACATACAGTCTGTACAGTAGAAACACCATTACAACCACAAATGCAAGTATGTGTGTGTTCTCTTACTGGTGTGTTCATGTTGTGGTGTGTGTAGAGAGATGCTGTCTCTGGTTCTGTCTTTATAGGTCGTGCTTCTTCTGAGGGACTGGAGCTCATAGCACCGGGTGGCATCTGACCCTCAGATGACCCTTCAAATCACACACAGGTCAAAGGTCACAATCACTGATTCTGACTAACATCTGAATGAGAAGAGTCATCAGCACTTACCAGGCTTGGATTTGCTGATGTTCTTTGGTTTGCGTTTGCGGGTCTGAATGCCCTCTTTCTTCATGGCCAGAGGACGAGGAACCTGAACACAAGAAGCAAAAACTGACCATTTGCGCAGTCAAAGTGTGAAGTTAACAAATAACAGAGCACTATATTCAGGTATGTTGTGAAGTGAGTCTAACCCCGTGGAGTTTCATGTAGAGTCCGCAGGCGTTACAGACCGGCTCTCCTTCTGCATTACGCCTCCAGAGAGTGGTTGTGGTCGTCTGACAGTTAGTGCAGGACAAACCGACCCGCCTGGACGCAGACTGACCGAGAGACAGACAAATATTCTTCAAATATAAGTTAATCCTTCAAAACACTGCAATAATACAAAATAAAATTAAAAATAACTATTAAAAAAGAATCAAAAAAAAAGAAAGAAAGAAAACTTCCTGGAAACACTGAAAACATTGGAATAATGAAAAAGTGCAAAACAAAACAAAACATAAAAACACTGCAATAAAAATATAAATATAAATAAATATAAAATAATAAAAAAGTAAAAAGAGATTGCAATAATAAAATTAAGAAATAAACTTTCTGACATCAATACAAACAATAGTGCAAAAAGAACACTGCAATAACAATAAAAAATAACTAAATAGAGACTGTTTAAAAAGAGTGCAAAAAAAAAACAAATATTGCAAAATAAAAAAAAAATTGCTGCAAACACTGAAAATAAAACCGAAACTTTTCAATAATAAAAAAATATTAAAAACAAAATAAAACCCTGCAATAACAAAAATAGTGCAAAAAATGCTGCAATAATTGGAAAAATAATGCAAAATTAACAAAATAAACAATGCAGTCATAAAAGATGTGGTGCCAAAAATAACAGCATTAAACATAGAGCAAAAAATCTACTGTATCTGATTATGTGTACTATAGGCCTACTTATTTAATTGACATACATGGATTTTAAGGTTGAAATAGAAAAATGTACCAGGTCTTGTTTGAAGGTAGAAAGATGACACTCACCAGTCGTCTCTGAGGTTTGATGAGCGGCCTGTTGATCCCGTTCATCTTGTGATAGAGACCGCAGGCGTTACACAGATAGTGACCCGTCCCGTCCCGCCGCCACAGAGGAGTGGACATCGCCCCGCAGTTCACACACTCACGACCCTCTGCGAAATCATCCAGCAGCTCTGAGATAAAAATAGCATAAAATGAAAATGTTAAATATTACTTTAAAAACTTTAAACACTCAAAAAAAGAAAAGAATAAATGGCAATAATTAAATGAATAAGTGAAAATATGAATAGAAAAATACACTCAATGCAATAAGAGCAAATAACACAAAACAAAAATATGATTTCAGCATACAGAGAAATACTGTGATAATACAAACAGTGGAAAATAAAATAGAAAAATAATTACTGAAATAATACAAACAAAACAATTTAATGGGTAAAAATGTTAAATTGTAAAATGCAAAAAATAAATAAAAAACACAAATACAACAAAATTAAAAAATGCATTTTCTGCATACACTGAAAAGTGTAAAATAAAATAAAATATAAACAGTGCAAAAACACAACACTTTAAAAACATTCTGTAAACACTGAAAAAAGACAGCAATAATAAAAAACAAATGCTGCAACAATAAAAAGTGCGAAATAAAAAATAATCAATGCTAATATAATAAAATGGAAGGTAAAAAGCATGCCGCAAACAATAATACAGTGCAAAATAAAAAAGTCACACATTTTTGAGAACAAATATGAATGTGAATAAAAGCAGGCTGTCCCGGTCAGTAGGAGGCGCTGTCGCTCCTGCGGTCTGATACACAAACTCAGCCACTCTTTATCACTGGAAACACATGACAGACGGCCCCTGAGGGGCCCTTAACTACAACACTGAACGACGGACCAATGTGGACAAATGAGTCAGACGCATAATCATTCATCTCTCTCACTGAGCCATGCTTCAAGCTTTCAAACACCTTTAACAAGCTCATAAATCAACACAGACGAGGAGCAGGAGATATTAAAAGAGCTGAGACACCACTAAAACACTTTCATTTTTATTGGGCACTATTTTTTTATTTATTTCATTCCTTTTTTTAATATTGCAATACTTTTATTTTGCACCATTTGAATGACAGTGTTTTGTTTGTACAGCAAGTTCCAAATGCTCTGCGAACAACATTTTTACAACTTTTTTCAATGCTTTTTCCCCCTAAAAATATAAGTGCAATATATATATACTGCAATAATAAACCCCTAAAGAATTAAGCAACCATAAAAAGCACTCTGCAAAAATCTACACACAATAATAAAGTGCAAAAAAAAAAATAGATTCCCAATGCAATCTCTGATCTTTAATAGCTAATATTCACAAAATGTATAAAACATTTAGAGAACATTCAAAAGTAGCATTCCCACAATGTCTGCTAAATAATAACATGGAACGTTTAACCTTAACATTTGCGTGTACATGTAGCTACTGTACATTTCAGACATTCAGAAATAATGTTTAACAGAAATAATATTATGTAGGCAATGTGGGGTTTTTTCCCACAGAAACGTTTCAGTTGGACGTTCATGTAACATTTTTTGAACGCTATGTTTCTGAGCGTTCTGGGAACATCGAAAAGGAACGCTGCAATGATGTTTGCAAAGTTTTGAAATAGAACGTTTGCATAACCTAACAGGAACGTCAGCGCAACGTTCCCAAAACATCTTTAGTTAGCTCTAACCTTGAGGGTTCATTTACGACACACTATTAATAGCACACGATCTCGACAAAGGTCACGTTATTCCTATCGGTTATAAGCTTTCATAAAAAGTCAGCTCCTGTGGTTTATTTAATATCTCAGGCAAACATGATTTATCCGGCGCACGTGATTAGGCCTGTGTCCTGCTCTGAAAGACATCATAGGCTAACTACAAAATGAAAGAAGTGATTGCTAATCAAATCTTTACAGTCACAGTCATCTATAATAAAGTCTATTCAGGTTAAAAGTGGCCTTTTATAAAAAATGGTGCTTTTTAACAAAAAAAAAAAAAATCCATAACCAGTTACATTTGTTGTTGTATTAATTATTCTCATATTATCAGCTCATCAGAACAACACACAGTCAGACTTTCGGGATTCTTTAACAATTGTCTAAAACGAATACAACAGAATAATATTCTTGAACCAAACCCTTATTAGATGTAGGCCTATAATGAATCACAAATGTACTTTTACCAGAACTTCATTTATTCGTTATTTTGTAGCCTATACGTGTTTTTTCCGCAAAGGTAAATACATCTAACTGAATGAAAGTATTGCTAGCAGTTTTACTCCGAATTGTATAGTTAATTAATTTTAGTAATATTTGAATTATTCTCTGACGTCATATTCACGGTAGATAGAACAATATTTAGCCGTAATATAATAAATAAACAGAGTCTGTTTATCATAAAATAAACAGAGCATCAGAAGCAAAGTAAGAGTTTGATTAATGTATTTTAATTTGAATGACTTGAATTTTAATGTTTTATGCAGTACTATATTGTCGGCCTAATAATATAAATATAAACGATCCCAAGAAACGTTATTTGTGTAGTGTCTCATTTAAACAGTTTCACGTCGACCTTAAAGAAATAAAACAGAAAAGACATTCAATTCTTATTGAAAAAATTATTTAGTATTTTTTTCATCCATATGCTCTCAAATATTTTAAAATGTAAGCAACAATACGATTCATGTTAAACATACTAAATGAATAAAATGATTAGCAGTAAATGTACAGGCGTTACATTAACACAAAGTGACACTGGCTTAACTGTAATGCTTTTATTTTTCCCTTATTATAATTATACATTTATCTATCAGAGCATAATCATCCGGGTATCTATTTGAGGTTATGATATAGTTGCGTGTCTCTCCGACAAACTGTGACTAACTTCATTATAAAGTTTTGTGTGAGTGTGAAAAACACCCTTTAAACTTGAGACAGAAAGTATTTGGCCCTGCTGATGATAATATAATAATAAAGCCAATTCAGTTATGATCTCTGCAATATAATACCTTACTGAAACAATCTTTACACGAGAAACAAAGATTAACAATTTCTCAGGTAATAGCACGGTCTTTGGCACTATATCCAGATCCTCGACATTTATTATTATTATTATTACTATTATTTTAGTTTAGTTTTTGCAACACATAGGCTATTTTTCTATGACTGATTCGATAAAATCTGTGTAAAATTCTCTAAATTCTGTGGTCTGCATTAGCCTATGTAAAAAACTACGTAATGATACCTAGCATAAATAAAATGATAAAAATGATTAATTAAATAAAATTAAATCTAAATAAAACACAACCACAATAGCTTAAACTTCATTTAGATGTCACCTCGTTCATTACTATGATAATCAACTGATAAAAAGCACAGAAACAGAACATAAATATCATTCATTATTACCGAAAATAAGACAAAATAACGTTAACAAAAAAACGTTTTTTTACTATTCATAAGCGGGTTTCGACGGTCGGAAGAATAGGTTCTTCAAATGTGATTCACGTCGGAATCAAGCAAAAGCAGTACTTTTGCAAACATTAAATCACCTGTGTGTTTCGTGTTGTTTGAACCCTATCCTCAAATCAGATTATTAATCATAAGCTGTATAACAATTATGAATTTAAACTCGCAAAATAAAACATGCAAATGCATGCAATCAGGCTCAAGCATCGATGACAATTTCTATCTAACATTTCTACCAAGAATTTTAAGATCTTAAATATCCCTTTATCAAAAATACATCACTGTATATTTCTCTATACACAAAACAAAAATAATGAAACAAGATTGTTTTGTGAAACAGAAAGGTTCTACAGATATTAAATGTTCTTTATGAAACCATTTTTCTTCTGGCATCGTAAAGCACCTTTAGTTTTAATAGCGCCTGTCGTCGATTCTTTAGTGTGAAATTTGGCCTGCCCGTAATTTTTGAATTAATTATTTTACTGATAATTTATTAATACGTTTAAAAGAGAAAAAAAAAAACATTGTGAATTCTCACCTAAATTGTGGTGTCGCGGGGTACCGGGCGTTCCGCCGCTCTGGAGGCTGTGCAGAACGGAGCTATCAAAGTGCGACGCCGCCCAAGAGCTTCCGATGTTGGGGCTCATGTAAGCCGGGTATCCGCTATGGTAGGATCCGCTCAGACCGCGGGAGCCGTAGTGCTCCCTCCCACCGGCGGAGATGTTCAACGGGCTGGAGTAACTCGCCGTCGCGGCCCCGGAGCTTAACGGAGTGCTCGTGGAGAATGTGAACCTGGAGACCGGAGAGTGATGCTGGCCGCTGGTGGAGCCGTAAGAGGCGACCGTTTCCGCGCCCGCCTGCGCCCATCCTGAGTGCGCGGACACCGGGCTGCTCTGCGGCGGCGTCTGGAGGTACGGCAGCGCCGGGATCATCGGGGTGACCCGGGTGGGCGTCACGTACACCGGCGAAGCGGCGGCGGAGCCGGCGTTATGGAGGAAACCGGGCTCGTAGGACGCGGGTCCGTGGTTTGAGGTCATCGTTACACCTTGATACATGTCCACAGGTGAGCGGTCGCTCCACTCGCGAGTACCGGAGCATCGGCGTCGGTCTGACCGGGCTGAGTTCACCCTGCGCCCGCCGGGAGCATTTTCTTCTTCGCTTGAACTGACGGCGCAGAGGATAAGTGTGGATAGTCTCCCTCCTCCCAGTTTCTCCGCCTCCAGCACAGCGCATCTCAGTCCCGTGCGGGTCACCGACTTCGTTTACAGGAACAGATTCCCATCATTTCTGCGTCACGCATGCAAATCAGGCCCCGGTCTCAAACGAAATCAGTTAATAATGGCATTTGATTGCAGATTTGGCGAACTAGCCAGCGCGTTATGGTTTGCGCTCTGGAGATCTTCATTGATTATAACGGGTCTTTGTGTATTTAACTATTTCATTTAATAGCAATTACCCTTATTTGTGCATGTGCACACGTATTAATTTTGGTATCCCACTTTTTTCAAATATAAGGATTTAATTTAAATAAGTATGGCCATTTACTAGAAAAGCATATGTTCTTTGAAGAACGCCACAAAAACTGATCTTATAGCTAATAAAACATGTAAAATAAAACAAATTTAATTAAAGCAAATAAAAAGGTCTATAATAAAACAAAAAAATAAAATAAATATTAATCTAAAAAAATCACACACAGTATTGCAAGATATTACAAAAAATAAATTACAAGAACATGTGGAAAAATTCACATTGACAACCCACTTGACTGAGACCCTCAATAAATGAAATTACTGAAATATGACATGATAATTGACAAGCAAAGGAAAAGGAAAAAACACAGAAAGGCAGAGCTTTCGATCTCTCCGAGCTTAAATTCTAATGCAGGAATACTTAAAATGTCCATTGATATAAATTATTTTATCACAATATTATTTTCCAATATATGTGAGCCCTTTCAGGTACTAAATTGTAATTGCAATTATTTTTTAAATTAAGCTATACACTTAATAGGTCAGTAGAATAAAATAAAAAACAGTATTGCATGTCTTACTTTTTGAAGTAAAACAAAAATCATGTTTTGCTCATTCGCATATTTGATTTGATTTATTACAGTAATATTTCTAAATATTCTATGGATTAATAGGCTATTGTGTTTATGTTTCTAATATGTGCAGGAAAAGGAATGGATATGATTGATGTCCCTTGCGTCACTGACGTCACGGGCAGCTCGTGCTTATCGGAAGTCTCACTGTTGTTTTCAATGAAACATTCTTTACTGTCATTCCGCTGTTTTTTTATAAACAAACCGAGACTTTCATTCTGTCCATTTCCTTAGTTTTACAACTATACGTCTCGATATGCGCCTTCCGCCACTTCACACAGAACATCCGCGAGAGGACAGAAGTCTGTTGATTTCTTTTTTAAAACATTGCACTGCATTGTTTTTAGGGAAAAAAATGGCAAAATCAGAGTTTAGAGGTTTTTTTTTTTTGGTGCAATGCAACCAAATCCGCTATTTATACACACATACGTGCACCAAATAATCGGCTATACAGTGCGTGTGTGTGTATATATATATGGTTCTAGCAAATTAGTCCAAAGGGGAAAAAAATGGTTTGACTGTATTAATAAATAAACAACAACAACAATATATAAATATATATATATATTAGTCACATATATATGGTAGCCTATAATGCATTAAAACACATGACAAACATATATTCGAAGTATTGCAATGCATTTTAACTTTAGTTACTATTATTTATTAAAAGATTTAATGGATTACAATGTATATTTTGAATATGTTTATAATGCATTACACATAAAAGATTTAATTAAAGTGAAAAACAAAACAAAAACTGCTGATATAAAAAGGATAAACAAAATGAATGGAAACTGAAAAACTCCTGAGGCTTTTTAGTAGATAACGAGTGAATAACACTCTCTCACACATCAGTCTCACAGAGGATATTATTGATAGTGAGTTCAAAGCAGGCCAGGATGTAGTTCTAGTTAGCCAGGTTCTGCAATACTTGGAAAATCAGCAGATCTACTTCATATCGCTCTGTGCTTCCTCAGCGGCTCCGTCTCCATCCTCAGTGCTGCTGCTGCTGCTGGCCTGTGATCCCAATCACTCGTCTGATAAACCAGCCTCCACTCCTCTACAACACAAGCGTTATATTACAGAGGCCCAAGCAGATGATTTCATTCTTACTGCTGTCCCTTGGAATCAGTCCCGTCCCATCCAACAGGCAATACAGGCGGTCATCTGGGCCCCATCTTGCTAAGGGAGCCCTGCGAGGAACACCACTGTATACGTTTCTCGTTATCACTTTTCCATGTGCAGCGTGAGTTTACTTGTTATACTCATAATCAGCCTGCAATGCACAGATACCATTTAACTCGATACAATTCACAACGACGGTAAGAAAAATACCCCACCATATTTTATTAAAAGAATAGCTCTTTATAATTCATACATGACAAATAGCTGAAACTAATAATAATTACAAAAACAACATTATAAATAAAAGCGGGAAAAGATTAGAAACATACACAGCAGCCAAAGCACCACACTCTGTTTAGTATAACACGTGCAGCAATTGACTCGGTTGATATCGCATCATAGTTGTGTGGGCGGAGTCAGCGCCTTATTGGAAAATCATCTGATACATACTGATTCTTATTGGGTCGGACTGTCCGTATGTTATCTGTGACTGACCAAGTACGACCCAACAAAATGGCCAGAGGTTTGGTTTCCCAACACTTTTTGTTATCTGTTTGTTTTAAGGCAAGAATTAGCCTAAATGTGACGGCTTCTGAAAGTAAACTTTGTCTTTTTATTTTGCTTAATTTAATAAAAATGATAAAGACTACAGTAAAAGTCTGTCACACTTTTTATTGATATATTAAAAAGAATTTTAACATAGACAAAACATAGGTAGCATTAAATATCCACTGAAGTGCCTTAAAATGTATATTATTATGTGGTGTGTTAGCCTATAGCCTAATAATTTTTACAAGAACAAGCCGTAAAATATATAAGTATATAAAATATGAAAATATTCATTACGAAAATTAACCATAATTATACTATCACAAAACATGATTACTTTAGGTAAACCATGGTAAAAACAAATTAAGGGAATTGTGTAAAATAATCCGCGTTTATTCAGCAGCATATATATCTTAAAATTGTCTTTTTTGTGCTTTCTTCTCACTGTTTTTACACCAGTGGGCACAATTTTTTAATCTCGCCTAGGGCCCCACAACCCTTCGGGCCGGGACTGAATGTACTGACAAAACGCACTCTGTAGAAGTTTGTTCGTTTAGGGCTACTATAGAAACTTGGCGGCACTAAATGGTGACTTCCATGTAAGGGTACCCGAGGTGTATGTAGATATAAATTGCTCGTTCTAAGGTTATAAAATCATAACGGCTTATTATGTAAGGTCTTTTCACAGCTCTGAAAACAGTTTTGTATGTTATATTGCATTTCTGCAATTATTAATTAATTTTTATAATTATTAAATTTATGAATGTTATTGCAAATATTATTGTTACTTGTTCATCATTGTGTCAGTGTTTTATTCATAGTGTTTGTCCTTTAACGGCTGTTGTACATTTCCAAGTAAGGTGACCTGCGGTATACAGTATGTAGATATAAATAGCTCATTCTAAATTAATAAAAACATAACAATTAATTGTTTAAGGTCTTTGTTCACCTCTGAAAACATATATTATATTGCATTTAAATCAATAGATCATCCTTAATATTGCACACTGCACCTTTACAGAATGTTTTTTTCTTGGTCGTTCGGATGTTAGACATCGTTTTTAAAACATTGTGAGAACAATATTTTCTGAATGAATTATAAGAATATTTTGTTATCTAAACGTTAAAGGAATATTAAATTTTATCGTTTTGAAATTATATTAATAGTAAGTGTAAACACTATCCTAGTTGGTAGAATCAGCTTCTTACAACATGAGATTACCTCACGTTAAACATAAAAGTGTCCGCTATGGGGTTCAACATGGTATTGGCATTGTGATCATTTAGCAATCACGTACAACAGGCTTCATTTATTAGCCGTCATTGATTTTGTCATTGCTGTTGTCACAGTGAGATGAAAGGGCCCAGAACGTGCTGGTATCGGCGGCAGTGAGACTTCAGCAGGCAGGTGCTTCAGGGACCGTGAGGCCCAAATTCAAACCCAATATTACAATCTTTCTCCGACCGATACTCGGATTGATCTCACGGCACAGTTTACAACCTACTGAAGTGGATCAGAAACCTATAAATAAGAAATTAAAAGATTTCAGTCATACTTCAGAAGTGTGCTTACAAAACAATATCAAAGCAGCTGCCTTGGAGAAATCTCTGACACAGTCTGACTCCGAATGCATCGCACATGTTCATAAATGTATAGAAACGCACACACAGATATAAAGTCTATAAGTCATAATAGCATGTATAAAAGCGGAACATTTTGAATGATAATAGATGAGCCAGGGATTCTCCAGCTGCGAAAGAGAGTGTTCAAATACCTTCTAGTACTCCTGCCATTAGCTCAAGGTCGGCCCAAATCAGCTGTAGATTGCTTCATATCACTGCCATTGAATCTTCAAGCACGGCCCGCTTCCATCTTATCAAAAAGGTCGGAAGATTTATTATTTTACCCTTCCTTGGTGACCAAATGGTGATTTTTCATTTGAAACTCTGTTTTAGCCCAAGAAAGGCCTTTGTGTTTGGTTTAAAAGGCTTTTAATATTCAGTATTTTGCCCAATTTATACTTCAGGCTGGAACGGGATGTGCAAAAATGGAGAGATGAAAGCTATGAAGCCTTACTTAAAGGTTCAGTGATGCCAAAATGTTAAAAGACCAACTATTTCCAGGAGCCCAAGAAGTAAGAAAGAAAGAAAATAATGCAACTGGTTACTTAAATGGTGAATTTCACACCAAAGAGAAACCAACTGGATAGAACTAATGCAAATGTAACATCACCTATTTAGTCTAGTAGATGTGTCACAAACTTAGGACCGACAGTATGGGTGTTAAGTGTAGCAATCTTAAGCATTTAGCTTTAGCATGCATGATACTCTAAAACTGAAATGTATTGTAGACTGCACATGGGTTTGAGAAGGAATGAACTGTTTTTTTACTTTTGTCAAGTGGACTTTTGAGTGCTAATTTGCATTTGTATTTTTCTGCAGATCCCCTGGGTTCCTGTCTAATGATAGCAAACTGAAAGCTTACAAGAAGTTTGTGTGTAATTGCAAATCAGTTTTGAAATGACAAAATAAATTACAAGGATGCAAGGACTTGGAAAGCTATATCGACTATGTAAAAATATCAGCAATGAAATTCAACAGCTCACAGGTTTACAAGACAAAAGTACAAATATACCTGTCAAACCATAGATGGAACATACTCTAACAAAGGGGCAATTATATTTTAATATCATTTCAATTAGATTTTTCTTAATTCAGTTTTAAATTTGAATTGAGTTAGCGGGACACAGAATTGTAATTTGCATTCCAGTGTCAGGAAGCAAAATTCAAATGAATTGAAATTCACATACATTTAAATATTGACTTGAAAAATGTATTATTATTATTATTCATTTATTTATTTAATTGTTCTTATTTAGGCTCAACTAAACCTTGCTTAAAAAGGTTAAAAATTAAAAAAAAAAAAATATATATATATGTATATATATATATTAATGAAAAGCTAAAGCTTGAAGGCCATTTGGAAAGAGAGAATGGTAACTAAATTGGCTTACTTGCTAAAGCTACTAAACAAATCAGAGTCAACATGTGGTATTCATTTTTCGCAAATTCCCCTCACAATATTTCGGCTCATTTTGCAATATGTCCGGTAATGAAAATACTAGTGCTACTGCCCATATTCCACACCATCTGATGATCCAAATCTCTGGAATGAAAATTACAGACACTTGACCATGATTAACAGCATCCCTGTCAATTACCAGGGCTCAGCAAAACTGCATGCGTCCTAATTAAAATCAATTGAAAGAACCAAATTAAACCGAATTCATTTGTCACATAGAAATGACCAGATGCTGTGGAGTCTGGCGTTTGTTTGAAGCTGCAGAAGTGTTTGATTACAGCCACTCTTCCAGGAGTTCTTTGCATCACCCACAGGAACACAGGCAGCAGAGGCAAGGCAGGAGTGTTTGGCTCGTTGTAAACGACGCCATATCAATTCTTGCGTTTTCTTGAGAAAAGTCGATGCAGCAGTGCCTCAGGAAGACTGACTGGCTCATTACTCCATTGATATTCTCTGACCATGGTCTCATGCTGAATGCTTCACTCAGACAGGAACAACATTAAAGAGCCTCAAGTTTCTCTCCAGCTGCCCGGGCAGAAGCCTGGTACGGTAAGACTGACTCACTCTTAGATGGTGGTCTGAAAGTCTGTGTGCCACCTCATTAAAGGTTTGATCATCAGACACAGCTCATAGATAGAATGGATACAGAATGGAAGTGCAATGTTGCAGCTGGTTGTAAACACGTTTAATGTAACTGGGGTATAATAATTTTGCAGTATAATGGATATTTGGTATGCTCCCAGCCAGAACGACTGCCTTTTTTAAAAATCATCAAATGACTAGAGAAAAAAAATCTTTTATCCATTAAATAATTATTATTATTTTTTTTTTAGTTTATATACTGTACATATTGGTTAATGTATGTTGTGTATATATAGAATTATTTTTTAGTATTATTTCACATTCATCTTTAAAAATAAATTAGATGGCAAATTGATACAGAAACTGTTACAAATGGGGGCGAGATGGGGCGTGCAAGTTCAAGTGCAACAAGTGATTTATTAAGGCTCAGGGTCAGAATAACAGTAGTCGATCGCCAGCAGGTACAATGGAGGAGGCACAGGCAAAGACAGAGTCGATAAACAAAGCCA
>JAUCMT010000048.1:20366652-20394984 GCA_032357475.1 Enteromius thamalakanensis
ATGGACATCTTGGATGACATGGTGGTGAGTAAATTATCAGCAAAAGTTTTTTTGAAAGTGAACTTCTCCTTTAAGTGTTGCTATGCAGTTGCTAAAGTAATCCAAATGCAATTGTTTTTGTTGTTGCGGGTTTGCCATAGTATTCTGAGCACAGAGTGGTTGCCAAGGTGTTGCTTTGCAGTGGCAAAGATGCTTCAAATCATTTTTAATATGTTGCCATCTCAGGTGTTTTTTTTGAAGTTGCCATATTATTCTTGTTAGTTGTCAGGGCATTGCTATGCAATGCTATGCAAATAATTTTGAAATGTGGTTTCCATAGTATTGTGGGCTGTATGATTGCTTTACTTTGAACACTAGTACTAGTGACATTTCTATGGTCACCTTTACTGTTGTTTTCTTGACACATAAGCTTTTAATTTTATCCATTTACTGTTAGAAGAGATGTCTATGAATGTGTGTGTTATCTGAACGCTGGGCTCAGAAGCGCCTGTGTAATTCGTTTAGGGCCAGAACACTGTCAAAGTGTGTATGAACGAGGTGTTTGGTGATGAAGATGAGGGGAGATAGAGGGAGAGACAGGGAGAAACAACAGACAACAGATAGTATAGATGAGACCGACTGTGGGGGGAGAAGTGTGTCTGTGTGTGTTGGAGATCTAAAAGTGTTGCAAGATGGAAAACCAAATGGTGGAATGTGAGCTAATAAATATCACAATCTTTCTGTCTGCAAATCTAGAGTTTTGACTCTAGCATTATAAGAGAATAGAAAGACACTTTATGTTTATGGAAGTATGATGTGAACTGTGTATAGTATTTTTATGTTCATGCATTTCTGTGTTTCCTTTTAAGCTACGTATATGTTGATAGATAAACTAACTTGCAGTGTTTTTAACATAAACACACATAGTTGCTAAGGTGTTTTAGTGTGTTGCTATGCAATTGTTTTGTGGTGCTCTAGATAGTTGCTAAGGTGTTGCTATGCATGTGAAAGTGTGTTTTTTATTGTGTTCTATGCAGTTGCCAAGGTGTCTCTATGTGATTATTTATGTTTTCTGAGCTTGACACAACACACCGTTGCTATGCAGTTGTTAGGATGTTACTATGTATGTGTTTTGATGATCTTATTTTGCTCTGCTATGCAGTTGCTATTGTGTTCAAGGTAGGTTCTAGGGCAGGTCTGTCCAAACTGGGTCCTGGAGGGCCAGTGTCCTGCAGAGTTTAGCTCCAGCTTGCCTCAACACACCTGCATGGATGTTTCTAACATGCCTAGTAAGAGCTTGATTAGCTGCTCCAGGACACTGGCCCGCCAGGATAGAGTCTGGACAGCCCTGATCCAGGGCATTGCTATATTGTTGCCAGGGTGTTGCTATGCAGTTGCAACTTACATTGCACTCAAGGTTTACATTTTATTAGGTTCTTTCATGCTTTCCTTGCTTCTTATTAACATGGGTTTCCTTAGATGCTATGAATATGTCTATATTTTATATTTAACACACTATTTTGCAGTGCATTTACATTCTAACGGATAATTAGAAGCCTTTAAATTCATGTACTTACGTATGTTTGGCCCTGAGGCACCACCGATGCTCTCCTGACATGAAAGTCGTCCAAGGCAACAATATGAGGCATTATTATTTAGCCGTTGTCTGATGGATGCATGTCCTTGTGTGGCTCTGTGCAGACTCTCGGGCTCAGGACAGGGTCATTGGCCCCACGCGGCCCCTCTTCCTCTGGGTCAGAGTGCTGCCAGACCCCCTGTCTCCAGGAAGAGCATTTCAAAAGAGCATCCATCGGAGGATCAGACGGAAAACACTGACAGAACAAGACCTGGACACTGAGGACAAAACCTGAGAAATGAGGAAACGGCTCAAAACAACACACACACAGCCAAACAAAAAAATGTGTTTGAATGATGATAACTCAAACATCAGGTAAGCGTGCTCTTACATTTCCATTAACTAAGTACTAACTTTGGCGCCGTGGTTTCTCCTAAAATACACGAGGAGATTTGAAAAGACAGACACTAATTACTTGTCCTACAGTAAGTGTTCAGAAAGCAGCTTAGGACATTTATTTGAAAAATCAATTCGTGATTTTTCCTTCTCGTAATGGGTTTAAATGTAACAATTATTTTTCTGAGATTTCTTTTTCATGTTCTGCAATGTTACAGTACAGTGGGTGGTTGCTATTGTGTTGCTATGCAGTTGCTGATGTGTTCCGAGTTTCATATACTGTTGCTACTGTATAATGTTCTAGGTTGCCAGGGTGTTGTCATGCAGATAATCAGTGTGTTCTTAGTATTAAGTGTATTGTTATGCACTTGCCAAGATGTTGCTATGCAGTTGCCGATGCATGAGTTCTAGGTAGGTTGTAGGGCAACACTACTGTATATGGTTGCTAGGGTGCAGATACACAGGGTGTTTAGATTGCTTTAAGTGTGTTGCTGTGCAGTTGCCAGTATGTTGCTATGCAGATATGAAGGGTGTTCAGAGTGCTTTTTTAGCACCTTATTAAGCAGTTGTCAGGGTGTTACTATGTAGTTTATAATGTAGTTTGAATGGTATTTTTATGGGTTACTGTGGCGTTCTAGGGCATTGCTACTGTATGGTTGCTAGGGTGTTGCAATTCATGTACTAGGGTGTTCTGAGTGGTTTTTATTTTGTTGATATGCAGTTGCCAGGGTGTTTCTAAGCAGTTGCTAATGTGGCGTTATAGGGTAGCAGTACTTTTATATGGTTGCTAGGGTGTTGCTATGTAGGTACTAGAGTTTTCTTAGTGCATTGCTATGCAATTGCCAGGTTATTGTTATGTAGTTAATGATGTGTTGTGAGTGGCATATATTATGTTGCAATGCAATTGCTATGGTGTTCTGGGCTGTTGCCAGGGTGTTGCTAGGGTGTTTTGTGTTGCTACAGTTACTATGGATTTTTTTGTGGTTTCAATGCAGTTGCTAGAATGTTCTGAGCACTGTTTTAATGTCTAGGCAAAAAGTGATCTTGAATCCCACCTCTGAAGATCTTTTCAGATGCAGCAGACATGTTTGACCTTTGTTTGTTTGTTGGCATCTGGTGTGTATGTGATGAAATTAAGAGCGATCAATGACGTCCCTCTCCGGTACGTTCTCCGCTCTTATCTGGACAGTCTTATCTGGCTGAGCCAATCCTCTCAGAATCAGGCCCACAGAGAGCCGTGCGAGTGTCTATAGACAGAGACGCTCGAGTGTGAGTGTGTTTGATCACTGCTATCTGTCACTGTGTAGATGTGTGTGTGTGTTTGCAGAGCTGCTCTGATCACCTCATCACGTCTACAGATGTGACAGAATTGAAGAGGATTATCGGATTACAAAGAAAATCCCTAATAAGATCACTTAATATCTCAGATGTTTCTTCTACACAGGTGTTGTCTCGAGAATTTATTTTCTTGGATGTCTAAATGATGTTTCCACTGCGAAAATATTAGAGAAATGTCCACTCAGAAGAGATCTTGACAATGTCTCAACATGCAAACGTTTTAATGTTTTAATAAATGCTAAAGAAATGGAGACTTCAGGAATCCAGCTTATCAAAAAGTCTTGGGGGATAAAGAATCCTTGGAGTTTCATAAGAAACCTCAACAATGTCTCAAAGTTTGCTCTGAGATCTTCATAGTATATATATATATAGATATATATATATATATTTATTTATTTTTTTCTTTTTTCTCCAGGTCAGCAATAACTTAAATGGAAGAGGAATGGAGATCTTGGATCTTCTTCTTCTTAAAAAGTTCTCTCACTTTCTTTCTTCGGGTTCCAGGGACACAAACTGAGACTTTCACTGTAGTTTCTTGCTGAAACATGTCTAAAAGTTCTCGACAAAGTCTCAGTGTGTGCTCAGATAGGCCAAGATACCAGTATCTGCATTCAAAAGTTTTCCATATGAACATTTATCACCAACATATAAACAAGCTCAATCTAGTCTTTATTTTGAGGAATTTTAGAAGAAATATGAGAAAGCTGATATTTAAATGAGATCAGTCTCTGAGCAGTGAAACAGCATTCTGTGAGTATTAAAGCCTGTCCTGTCAGTAAGAGTTACGGTGTGTGTAATGGGTTTAGGGTCGGTGTGTGTTTGTAGAGTGTTTGTAGATCAGCACTCTCTTTGCTATACACTGATGTTTAAAGCGCACCTGACCTCACTAAACACACAGCGGCGTTACCTTTGACCTCTTGTGTTTACAGCCAATCAACTATCACCATCACAGGGGGGTCACAGAACTTCGGCCTCTGTGATTGGCTCATTTCCGACCAATCACAGGATGCTGCGGTTCTGGATTTAGCCATACAAACATACATACATATAAATCGAATAATCACATCCATTAATCGTTTTTGTTTTTTGATTATACAATCTATATGTGTGTTCTGTGTGTGTGTCTGTGTGTGTGTGTTATAAATATAAATATAAACACATGCATGTACTTATTTATATATTAAATACAGACTTAAACTTAATAAAAAAACATTTCCATAAGAAAATTAATGCAGATCTTTGTTTAAAAAAAACTAACATTATAAGAAATTATAAATTTATATATATTTTATATTCATCCTGAGAGGTGTTTCACTCTGAATTATTACTCTCTCTTGTTTTTTTTTGCTTGCGTTTATATATAGAACTCTTGATGAGAGAGAGAGAGAGAGAGAGAGAGAGAGAGAGAGAGATAGAGAGACAGAGAGAGAGAGAGAGAGAGAGAGAGAGAGAGATAGAGAGACAGAGAGAGAGAGAGAGAGAGAGAGAGGGAGAGACAGAGAGAAAGGTGGACATCCAGAACCTCACCCTCAGATAAGAACGGGCTAAAGTCCGACCACCGAACAAACACTGAACCAGTGGACGAAAGAAACGCTGATAAGAACTGAACACACACACTTCAGGTCTGATTCGTGCTGGTTACATCAGGGTTTCCCCAACTGGCAGTTCATGCTAAAAATGAATTAAATCTATACAGTAAAAAAAAATATATAAAATAATAAATAATGTAATACTATATATTTGATATATTAAATAATTATACAATTTAAAATTCATATTTCACTTTTATAATTGTAATAAATGTATATTTAATTCAATTAGTAAATCTTTCATAATATATTATAATATATGATGATACATAACCTTACTAAAAAACCTTACTAAAAACAATGTATGTCCGTTAATAATGTTAATATTATGATGATGAAAAAAGCAGAATAAAGAGATTTTTCTTACGGGTTGTTTACATTAATTGGTTGTAAAGAGTTTTGTGGGCGTGTCCCAGAGTGTTGCTATGCAGTTGCAAGGGTGTTCTGATTGGTTCTGAGCTCAGACGGTCTGGTATTTTTTCATTTGTTTTAATGGTGAAAACAGTGCTAGAGGTTGAAATGTATTACGCAATAGGTTTCAGTCTGTGCGTAATTTATGGGCTAATATTAAGTAATGTGGTGATTATAAATGAACAATGATTGAATAGGCTCGACTAACCTACAGTCCAGAAGAGAACGAGGTCCAGAAGATATTTAGATAAAGGAAAGAACATGTCTAGTGTCCAGGTATGGTTTCCCATACTAGGAATTTGGGCTCTGCATTTAACCCATCCAAGTGTACACACACACACACACACACAGCAGTGAGGAGTGAACAACCACACACACACACACCGTGAACACACACCCGGAGCAGTGCCGTTATTTATTGCCGTTATTAGCGCTATCGTGGTTGTGACACGTTGTCATAATCAGGTTTTCTGTGGTTTCAGTGGTTTTGTGTTATTAGTGAAGGCCTCATGACCTCTGACCAGCTCCAGTTATACAAAACCACTCATAAAATCGTCAAAACAGACTGTATATGCATAAAGTTTAACCCGTGGAGCCTAAATCTGGCCTTGACCGTGATAATGTAATAAAACCACACATGACTTAAGTTCTGCTTTCCTCTCTCAGCAAGAGTCCAGAGGATCATTACCTGTTTTTTCAGGAGATCTGATAATCACTCATGTTTTCTTCACAAATTAGATATGTTTCAGATGAAATACCCGAGGAGACAAAAAAACACACTGGTGTCACTGGTTGTCATTCAGTAAGACAAACTCACTAAAAATCACTAACAATACAGCTGATAATAGTAATAATGATAATAACACACAACAAAATTACTACAACTTGTTAATATTAGTAAATAGATAAAGATCACATATATAAATATCACAATTAATTTAATAAAATACTAAAGAAAATATCTAAACTGACACAGACATACAAATGAATACAATATAAATAGATATTTTAAAATATTAATAGAATAATACATTATTAATAAAATATCAATTAAAAAAACTAAGCAAAAACACTTTACAAAATATCTAAAATGTTAGATATAATTAAACTGAAACAGAAATAAAAATGATTAAAACATAATCAATGTTAAAATTATAAATTTAGATATAAATTGCATATATAAACATTACACAAACACATATAAATTAAAGTAGTAACAAATTAATAAATATGAAATATTTTATTTGAAAATAAAATTAATAAAATGTCATTCAAAATTAAGACATATTTAAAATAAATGAATTAATAAAAACAAAAAACACTACACCACACTAAAACTTAAAATGTAAAAATAAATATAAATAAATAAGTAAATATTAAACAAATTCATATTAAACCATAAATAAAAAGTATAGTAGTGCTACTAAATTAACGTGGTTTATGGACGCACACACAATAAGAGGAAACTATAGCATAGAAGAGGGGTATCAATTCAGCAGGTCATACCGCCTGATAAGTGAGGAAATATTGCTGCCGGTCGAGAATCCGTGCGGTTGAAACACTCTCACACGTGCACACAGACACACACGATCAACAATCAAACGTGTCATAATAAGAGGCTTGTGGAGGATCCTCTGAACAATAGGGCTCCACAGACTGGGCTCTTATCAGTCTGAGCTCTTATCCAGACTGTCTCTGTTAGTCTAAACCCCCTTGAGCTCGGCCGGACCCCTTATCATCTCAGGCCCCGCTGACGTCATGCTCCTGCTGATAGAGCCGGGGCCCGCTGAGCTGTGGGAATCACCAGACGAGCCCAAAGCAGCGTCCAGAACCTGACAGACTCTTACCGTACAGAGATCACGCTTTAAAACAACCAAGAGTAACCCTGAGATTTCAATCATTTAACAACACATTTGCATGGTGCTCTGAGGAAGGTAAATGCTCATATAGCATGCATGTTATAATACAAAAAACCAAACAAAAAAAATACAAAAAAGAAATGTAGCAACATGTTTAGCAATTTTTTGTTAGAATATAATTTTTTTTATGTATTTAACAAATTTGCATTTTCACGTTCACATGCAGCAAAAACAAACAAACAAATAATATGTTTTATTATATTATTATAAACAGTATAATATATAATGTATTTTGAAGTACACTGATGTATATTTAACTGTACATTTAATCGGTTTAAGGTTTACATGACATGCAACAAATTAAATATTAAAAAAAAAAAAAAATTAATATTTCTAATAAAATATTGTAAAATAATATTATAATACTTGTAATAATAAATAATCATATTAAAATAAGTTTTAAAAAGTAACTTCTTTATGTTTATAATGTAACATCTGTAACGTTACAAAAATATTGTTACATTTATGTTACAGAATATTTTATTTTAAATGGATGTTGTTCTTTTGAACTTTCTATTAATCTGTGAATCCTGAAAAGGTTTTCCTCTGAAATATTGTGCAGCACAACTTTTTCAACATCGATAATAATGAGAAATGTTTTATGAGCAGCAAATCAGTACATCAGAATGATTTCTGAAGGATCATGTGACAATGTAGACTGCTTTTAAATAATATTTCACAATTTTTACTATATTTTTGATCAAAGAAATGCAGCTTTGCTGAGCAGAAAAGACTTCCTTTAAATATTTTTTTCCAATAACAGAATCTGACCCAAATGTACCACCGATCATTCAGAAAATTACACAACCTCTCAAAAATCTTTACAATTGACCTCTGAACCTGCATTAACCCCCAAACGTGTATATAAATTCACTGAGCAGAACACATGTGAACTCTCTTCATTTTCACAGACACTTATCAAACACTCAAAGTATTGTTTAAAATAACAGAAAAGCAAAGACATTTGTAATGTGACTCATCATTGGAGATCAGCTCTATTAATATCCTGGTTTTTCAGGACTGAGTCATAAATTCCACCCGTATGTGAACGGGCAGGTTAAGATGGAAAAATAACCTAAAAACTGAATCTTCAAACAGTCTCCTTCAGATCTAATGATTTTGTTAGTTGAGCGGTAACAGTCCTCTCCAGGACTCAAGGAGGCGATATATATTTGTACAGTATAGGACTATACAGTATGAAGCTGTTAATAATACAGTTAAAGGGGTCATATGGTTTTGCTTAAGAGAACATGATTTGTTGTAATGCAATGTGTTTATGTGGCTTAAGGTGCAAAAAACACATTATTTTCCACAAACTGTTCATTATTGTTACTCCTCTAAGCCCCGCCTCCTGATTCAGGTCGATTTGTAAGCGGGGAGTGCTCTGATTGGCCAGCTATCCAGTGCGTTGTGATTGGTCAAATACTGCAAGCATATGTAGTGGATATGTTCCACCTCTTACCAGAACGTGATGCCGTGTCCCGGCGCTATGACACCAAAACAACAAACAAGGCATTTGTTGCATCCAGTTGAGACGTAATTATTGATTATTATGTCTTTTTATGTGTCACTCCTCGTAAACATGACACCATGTCTGCATTCGTGATCAGAGTAACAACAAACTACAAGCACTACCCTTCACTGCTCAAAACTCGCGCTTAAATAGCAAGTAGCAGCTTCTTTTAATAAGAAAACGTAACTTACTTAAAGGTTGTGAGTCAGAAGCACCGGACTGTTCTTGCAGAGGTAGAATCGCCTCACAATTTAAACGAGTGGTTTGAGGGGGGTGTGGACAAGTCATAACTTCTATAAAGAATTTCTCTTTGGTTTTGAAACTCTAATCTTAGCTACTTCAGGGATCTTATCTTTGCACTAACAGCTTTTAACATCCCACAGAGAAAGGACCATTTGAAATCACATCATATGAGCCCTTTAATATCCATATGAAGTGTGCCGCACTAGTCCTCAAAAGTAAATCCAGTTCACTACTGTTCAGACTCAAATCAGCGCAATATGGCTGTGCCCTATTGGGATAATGATGGATTCACTTTTCTTCAATGGAAGTAAATGAAGAAGCGTCTATGATCCATATACGGTACAGTAGTTTGATACAAGCGCAGAAAGGTACAGAGGACACAGACTGAGCTGCTGTGGAGAAAACGCTGTTCTAAACATGTGACAGGCTTTATATGAAGATTTATGGAAAAAACTCTAGTTTATAGTTTGAGTTTAAAGCAGCTCTGACAAAAAAATGCACTGTTTAATGTGTTTGATATGTGCTGTTTTGCACAGGTTTGTTTTATGTTAGAAAGCCATGAAAATATTTCCATTTTGCATGACAATATACATTTTGATGACATATTTGTAATAAATGTGACATATGTAGAATTTATAACCTTCAAGTACAGTAAGTGTATTTATATTAGCACTAACTGTAAAGTGACTGTAATGATGTAAATGTAGAAGTTCGGTTAATTTTACTTCAACAAGCATTATTTTTGTTTTTAGCAATGTGATTTGAATACATAAAAAAATGCCTACAGGCTTACATGCACTTTATTTGTTTAGCCTATTTTTTTAGCCGTAAAAATACTGAGATATGAGTTTTTGCTCTATCAAGGAGCTGAAGATTCAGTCACACTCCCTGTGGATGTTGTAATATTCATGGGTGTTTGAACTGTCAAAGATTTTTAACACCTGTGAAGAGTTCACAGCTGATTGTGAAGCGCTTTGGGTGTATGACCATACATGATAAAGCACTATATAAATGCAAATAATAATAAAGAGTTCACAGCTAGCTATACATCCGAAATCTGTGCAGAAGGGAAAAGTCTTTAAAATCTCTCTCTCTCTCAAAAACAATATTTATTTTTTAAAATAAAAATAAATTATAATATGTAAAATGATGTTATATATAAGGTATTTATTTACAGTCATTACAAACAATTCAATAACACCATATATATTTATTAATGATACTATTAAAGTTAAGTTAAAAAGCAATGTGAATATTTAATAAATGTTTATACAATTATATATTGTATTTTATTAATTTTATATTAATTTAAATAAACAAATTGTAATATTACTGTCATAGAGTATACATTCTGCCTAAATACATATTTGCAGGAATTTCTTCATTAAAAATAATGTTTTTTTAGAAGAAATTTGATAACACAACAAATATTTTTATTAATAATATAGAAATAAAATAAAAATGAAATGACAAAGTTTTATTAAATAATTATTTTTACAAAATAAATAGAATAACTATAAGTTAATAAGAAATATGTGCAGTATATTTACTATTATAGAATATGCACTCTGACTAAATACCTTTTTGCATGCACAAAAAATGATGTGTGTGTGTACTGTATAAAAAGTATCAATAATAAATACAAAAGTATTTTAAATCATAAATCATTATGATAAATTATCATAATGCATTCATTTTCTATATACTTTAGTCATACAATGCATTGCTGAAATGTCTGCAGAGCCTTCAGAACCTGCATCATGAACTGAGCTCAGACACAGATGCTTCTGGCCTTGACCTGTGTGTGTGTGTGTGTGTGTGTGTGTGTGTGTGTGTGAGAGAAAGAGAGAGTGTGTACTGACAGGCGTGAGTTTATGTGGGCTGTAACACACACACACACACACACACTGAATGAATATAGTGTATAAATGAATAAAACTTCCCCTCAAATCCACTGTCAGCTATAGATCTGCTCTCTCTCTTTCTCAATCAATTATTCAATCAGTATGTGATTTATTGACACCACAACAACATGTGGGTAGAGTATGGGCTGTTGATATCTGTCATTCACTACATGTAGTTATTCTGCAGTTGAGTAATCTCTATTTAGGGCTAAATAACATTCAAGTTTACTAATCTGTGCTTTTATAGTTTGGTAGGGTTGAATCTTGCGGCTGGATGTTTGAGTGTCCTGATGCTGGAAGTTTATTTTTGCAGCTTCAGGAGCGTCTGATTCAGGGTATTGGCTTAATTCTGCCCTGCATGTGTTGTTCTCCGTCTTCCTCTGTACTCGGAGGATACTCCTACAGAACTCAGCATGCAAAGTATTGATTGGATTTTGGTCCCATTTTTTAGATGGATGACTTCACTACCATATAATCCAATAGTTCCTGATACTGACTGGAATCTTTTGAACCAGATTCGATCTGCCATTTCAATAGATTTCCTGATGGTGTAAAAGGCTTTCGGCTTAAATGCTGGTTGCACCAAGTGTGACATTGTGTCTCTTTCCCTGAAGTCTGGGTCTTTACTGGGATGTTAGTACTTTAGTTTAATGGTCAGGGCCAGGTGTGACAGAACGCATTCAGAACGTCTAGGTTCTGCTGTAGACCCTCTCTGTTCCAGACAGCAGAACCAGATCATCTGCAAATAGTCTTAGTCTCTCTCAGCTCCAGGTGTGTTTTGGCCAGTGATAGGGCAGTGATAAGGCGATCAGTAACAGTGTTTCTGCTGGAGGAGGAATCATGGCCTTGAGCATCAGGCGGAGAGACGGAAAGGGAGGAAGATTTCTCTCTTTTCGCCTCACTCTCTTTGTCAGACACACACTCCCTAAATTTCTCTCGCAGCCGCCGCGACCTTGCATGTAAATAATTATTCAAAAAATGAAAAAAAGAGAGGATAAAACAGACAGAAAGACCTCTTTATTTTCCTTTAGAGTTTCTTACGAAACATTCTGCTCACTTCAGATCAAACTACAGTAAATATAATATAATGCTGTGTTTTCTGCATTTCAATCCGGTCTGATCGACGCTTGATTCTGAATTGATTTAAAATGCACATTTAAATTAGTCCAAAATAAGTTTTTGTTTTCATATTATGTGCGTGTACTGTTAATATTTCTTATGTATATATAAATATAAAAACACATGCATGTTTATATTTAAGAAAAATATGTCTATATCAAATATCAAATATATTTTTATATAATACAAATGATATGAATATAAACATGTAAAATCATTTTAACATTTTCTAAATATATACTGTATGTGTGTGTCTTTACGTTTAGAAAATAAATACACATTCATAAATTATGTAATCAAGTAAGCACTGATTTAAATGCAATCCCTTAAATAAGAATTTAAGGACTTAAATAGAAGTTAATTATAAATATGTAAACAACACAGTTATTAAGTGAAAAAAAATGCCATTTAAAATGCACAATAATTTAGTATAATGTGAAATACCAAAATAAATATAAAAAATATACAGAGATCAAAAGAAAACATAGAAATAAAAACCTAAAAAAATTAAAACTAATTGTAACCTATCACTAGTAAATAACACTGAATTAAATCATAAAGAATTTAAATTAATAATTATTATAATAAATGCTTAAAAAAACGAAAATTATTAGTTTATAATGTAATAATACATTAGTTAATAATATTCAACTTAATAAAACGAAATTCTATATACAGTACAGTACAGTATGTCAAACTACGAAAGAACACTCCTGTCGCAAATGAACAGCTTTTTAAAAATGATCCTTAGAATAATCACATGGACCTTATAGGGCTCCGTCCCACTCAGCGCTTCACACACTGCCGGTGCACGCCTCTTCCTCGTCCTCTCATCAGAGAAGAACATGATGAGGAGAGCTGCAGAGCGAGCTGATAAGAGCCCAGCGCTCCATTAGTCTCTCTAATTAGTTTGGAATAGTTTGAAAGTTCAGCTTCACATTGGCCAAACGCCACTGAAGAGTAAACTGACAGAAGCAAACACTGCACAGACATCAGTGTGTGTGTCGTCCACATACAGCTGCTCTCTAACTTAACCTCATCAGACATCAATTCAGAATCAAATCACAACTAAATGCAAAGAATCTCCAAAACCCATGAATGCATACGTTTAAGACTTATGAATCTACACCGCATATAAAATTGTCAGAGTCTGTGTTTAGTTCGTCCTGTGTTTTGATCCCCATGTGTCCGGCCTTCCCCATATTTGGTCCTGTGTTTCCTGTTCCAGTTTAGTTATTGTGTGACCCATGCCAACGGTGCTCCACATGTACCTTTAGTTCTGTCCTCGTTAGTATGTGTATTTAAGCGTCTGTGTTTCAACCCTCAGTGTCAGTCCTTAGGTGTCAACCCTCGTGTTATCTGTTCTACATTTGAGTTTATCATTAAAAGAAGTATCGTTTGCAAGACCTCTGCCTCGTGTGATCCTTTATCCTCGACCAGAGTGACAGCGTGACAAAAATGCATTTTAGTTTTTAGTAAGTTAGTTTTAACGCAAACTAATAAACTTGTATTGTGATGTATATTTGTCAGTCATCACTGATCTATGAATATGAATCCATATATATGTTCTCCATTAAAGATCAGTGTCAGTCATACCTAAATGAAATTATTTCTGCACTACACAATTTCTATGTGCAATTATGTGCATCAATTTAATTTTATTTAAATAATTTTCTATTGAAATGGCTTTGAATCACGGTTTTAGAAAACTATAACTAAAACAATAAAACTAATTTTATTACTTGAAACAAAATGAACATGAACTGAAATAAAAAAACTATTTTAAAAGTATCTGAATTCAGTTATACGTAAATATACATCAGATTAAGTTAAACCAAAATGTTTTGGAATGTGCAAATATTGCATGAAATAGTTTGCATTAATAAAGTTTATATAATTAAGTTAATTCAAGTTATTTTAATTTAGATATTAAACTTTTATCCATCATCTATCTATCTTTTTGCCATTAGGTTTATGTTGAGCAATGCATCTTTCCTCTGAAGGATACTATACCAGAGGAAAAGATCTTAGAAACAAGTCCCGAGTGCGTCTATGCTCCCTTTGGATGCTTGGAGCATGTGTCCAAGTGTGGCCTTCAGAATTAGACAAATAGTTTACTTAAAAATAGAAAGTAGGGCACTTGAAAGTGTCATTGTAACACGACGTGCATCACTGATATAACGAGGAAGGAGGAGGAAACTTTCAAGAGGGTCGTCAGTGTTTACCTGTTCAGTTCAAGACCTGAGCGTGAACCCGCTGAGTCCACAGAGGAATATAACACTGATAATCCACACACACACACACACACACACACACACACTCTCACACACTCTTGGGAATATTGACTCCGACGCAAATTATTTGCACCAACAATAGTCTATTCTCTGAAAACCGACCACAAAACAGTGTGCATATCCAAAAAAAGAACAACCTTTTTCTGATCAAGGATGCATTAAATTGTTTAAAAGGGACAGTGAAGACATTCTTAATGTTACTTTATTTACAATAAATACTGAACTTTCTATTCATCTGAATCTTGGAAAAATGAAATGTGTCATTGTTTCAGCAACTGCTTTCAACACTAGTAATAATCAGTATTTTTTTCTTAAGCAGAAAATCCTCATATTAGTATGATTTCTGAAGGATGTGGCACTGAAGACCGGAGTAATGATGATGGAAATACAGCTGCGCATCACAGAAATAACTTACAGCACAGAAGACTTTTTACCGTATTTTTGATCAAATTAAATCAACCTTATGAGCAGAAGAGACTTCTTTTAAAAACATTATAAAATGTTATGTGGGTGTATATGTGTGTGTGTTTATTATATTATAAATACATAATTATGCCAAAATACTCAGCTACATTTGAATGGGCTTCAATAGAGAACAATTTAATGAAATCATTCAATTGCAAGTTTTATTTCTCTGCAAGACTATTGGTCTATCAATGAAACTGAACATATATACAGTAGTATTTGTTTGGTTTTAGGTTTTAGGACAACTCTGATGAAAGGTTTTGATCCACTTCAAATGTTGACAGTGTATATATATATATGTGAATGTTATAAATTCCCAGATCTACTGGGAAGCGCATGCGGATGGTTTTGCGTTATCTGTGCTGACCCGCGCAGTGGTCAGTGGACATCCATCATAGCTTATCGTTCTGAGTAAACATGATGACTGAAACACAGCAATCCACAGACGACGAGCAGCCAAAGATCAGCGAGCTTCAGTGTGATCTGAGGCAAGACCGTTTCAGGATTCTTTAATGAATAAAAGTGATAAAGAACAGCATTTATTAAAAATATAATAATAATAATATACATATTTACAATATAAAAATATGCATAATATACAATAAAAATAATATTTCACCTCATAAAAAATGTCTGTATTTTTGATTAAATAAATGCAGCCTTGATGAACATAAGAAACGTTTTTTAAAAAATATATTAAAAAATTACTGTTTCCAAAAATATATTTATTTATTTATCATCGAAATTATATGAATGTAGACAGTAAACACAATATTTTTATACTTATATTATTTATAATAATCACAATTAATCTAAACAAATCTTTATTTAGATCATTTGCAACACTACTATATTTCATATTGCATACTGTGTTTTCTTATAGTGTTTGGAAAGCAAGGGAGCGTCTCATTGTGCTGGAGTGAGTTCAGGCCTCTATCAGGCTGTTTTCTGTGTTATCATGGTGTTGTGCTGACTGAAGGACACTTCTGACCTCAGCGTCCAGATAGAAATCATCTCAGCCAAGCTTACGTAAAACTACAGGTCCGAACTGAACATCCCTCTTCTTCATCATCATAATCAGCAATGCAGAAAACTAAAGACAAGTCTGAATCTTGTCATTTTTATTCGAATCATTTATCATCTTTCTGAGGTGTTTCCGTCTCTTTAAGAGATATTAACATATCAGACCACCCGAGGAGATCGTCGCCCTAAACCCAGGACACCCGACTATCTCCCAGGTCATGAGATCTGCCGAGTATAGACTCTGACTCTGTATATTCTCTATCACTGTCTGCATCTCCAATACAGTCCTCCTCCTGTCGCTTTAAGATGAGACACTACAGGCAAAGCTACAAAAAAACATCCAAAATACTAATCGAAGTGTTTATTTGATCTATTTACTGTACATCCAGCTTTCAATCGCAATATCTTTAATAGCATTTCCAAAACTACACCAAAATGTAGAGTTTTATTCCTGTCTTTTTTACTGAGGGGTTTGTTCATATATCATTCGCCTGTTTTCTTTCTTGCACTTTATCTACTTTCTTCTTTAGATTTCAAGGCTGGGTTTTTCCTCAGCACTCACATACACCAGATCTTATCGATCTGAAGGTATAGATTTCAATAATAATAAAAATCTTCAAAGGCCCTTTTTTTGGTTGTTTCTCCACTTCAGCAGAACTCACATATACCAAATCTTACAGTTTTATTCCTAACTAGGCTGAAGATTTTTGAGTAGTTTGTTCATATACTGTACCATTTCTCTATTTTTATTATTGCACTTTATTTATTTTCATCTACAGATTTCAGTTACCAGTTTGGGTTTGTTTGTATAAATTAAATTAAATTAAATTAAATTAAATTAAATTAAATTAAATTAAATTAAATTAAATTAAATTAATATATATATATATATATATAATTATTATTATTATTTATTTTATTTTTTTATTTATGTTTAGTACTATAGTATTTACAGTATTTTCTTTATAAAGTGTTAAACCTGGCTTTATTCATGTGTGAAAACACAACCGTATTAATGGATGGAGATCAAGCCACATTTCCATATTAAAACAAGGAGTTTTAGGAAACACACAATACAAAATAAGGTGTGCAATTTGTAATTATGGTCATATTTGCTGGTACTACAGCATGTATATGTCTCTCATTTAGAAAGATTGTGTCTCCGGCAGGTGTTTGTATTTTGTGGCCCTTGTGTACTTGAGATTATCTGTGATTCTAGTCAAAGCTGTGCCTTGCTGTCTGACGCTCACATACAGTATGTCTTTTATCAAAACCGTCTCAAGGTGATGAGCTAAACCCTCGTACGTCAGGCAGAGATGCACATCAAGATCTCAGAAAAATTGTCATTTGTATAAACTTCTCATCAAATCAAATCATCTGAGCTGCTCTACATTCATCTATCAGAGATCAGGATGAGTTTGATCCTTCATCAGATCTGGAGAAATGAGGCTCTGCATCAGTGTCTCAGTAATGGATGTGAATGGGTGCCGTCAGAATGAGAGTCCAAACAGCTGATAAAAACATCACAATTATCCACAACCACTCCAGTCCATCAGCTAACATCTGGAGATGACAAGAGATCAAACTAATCTAGCATTAAGATGTTTTTAACTCAAATATAAGTTCATAGTAACTCTTCTTTCAGTGAAAAGGGGGTCTGGTCTGAACCAGGAGATAAATCTACACAGATCAAAACAGCTCTAAACTAATATGTGTCTGGATAGAACAGTAGATGTCCTTTTTCACTGAAGGAAGAGTTTTTATGGACTCATATTTTAGTTAAAAACGACTTGATGGATTTATTTGATCTTTTTTCTTCTTCAGATGTTAACTGGACTGGAGTGCTGTGTATAATTGTGATGTTTTTATCAGCTGTTTGGACTCTCATCTTGACGGCACCCATTCACATCCATTATTAAGACACAGAGACACACACACTTCAGATCTAATGAAGACACAAACTCGTCACGAGTAAATTTTTAGCAGCTTGTCCTTCAAGTATCATTATTTTGCAGCTTCTGATCAATAAACATTTCCGCTGTCGACAAACATCGTGGATCTGGAGTTAATCTAACGGTGCGGGGACGGATCAATCTTTACGGAGGCTTTGGGATGACAGAATGTGTTTGCTTAGCGCAGGAAAACTGTAGGATTCGGAAGAAAGTTAGACAAGGAAAGGGAAACGCAATCAGTGATCTTGAAAAGCGATGCAAGGGAAGGGACCCTAGTAAGGGTGCGCTGGAGTTTTGGGGCTTTCAGTGGTTTAACAGGACACTTCCCAGAACCCTGGGGTGCCGCCAACACAAACCCCGGGATGCCTGTCTGACCGAGGGAGGGACACAGCGGCGCCACGCCGATTCCCAAGACAACTTATCTCTCCTTCAGTGATAATGCTGTCAAAATAACAGCCAGGATACAGCAGAGAGGAACTAGTTAAACCTCAAGCGTGTCCGGGGCCTGTCCATGTTAGATGAGTCTCTGAGGGACAATACGTTTGAACATGCATCTGATTTCATTTCCCATAATGTATCAAAAACATGCAAATCATATCCATGTCATATTTTTCTGGGTGTATTGGCATGCACTCACAAACAATTAAAAAATAAACGAGAAAAATTAACACCATATTTAGTATTAGTATTAGTAATGCCATAGTTAGTATTAAAATAAACTAGTGCTGTCAAACGATTAATCACATCCAAAATGATTACAAATATATGTGATTGTGCTATGTATATTTATCATTATGTATATATAAATACACACAGTATATATATTTAATGCAAGTTTTATATTGTTATATTAAATATTTATATATAAAACTATACAAATATAAATATTTTCAAAATATAAACAATTATGTGCATGTATTTATACTAATGTACTACACACACACATACTGTACACATTATGTACACAAAAACTTTTATCATGGACGTGATTGTGATTAATTTTTGAAAGAACTACAAAAATAAACTACATTTTAATATTAAATTAAATTCAGATCTTTCAGATCAAATTCAGATCAAATTTTTCAGATCTTTACACCCAAATCTGAGAACTGCACACACAGATGCAAAATGCCTCACATCTCTTGCTAAACGAAGCATTGTCAATAATACTACAAGCCACTGAATACTGAGTAAAATGCGCCTTTAAGGCTCAAAAGTGAAGTTAACTGCAGTAAAACTCAAAAAACACTGTGTCAGGACAAATCAGACGCGATATGTACACTTATCCGTTGACACATAGCGACACCTACAGGAACCGAGGAGCATTGCATCTCTATAGTTACTGCTTGTAATGTTCCCACCAACTATAAAGTGTAAATATAGCTGATAAAACCATAATGGCACAGAGAAAGGATCTACATACGTAGGCGCTTTTGAAATAGCTTGTATAATGTCATATACTGCAATGATTCAGTGCATTACTCTCATGTCTATGTTGTCATGTCAATCAATTTAGCAGAGGCTGGATATGGCATAGCGTCTCTACTAAATTCGACATAATTACAAATCACTCAATCACTCAATTACTCAAATATGAAAATGACGTATGGTCAAACGACAGATAAATGAGTTAATCCACGTTTCACAAAAAGCGTGAAATTACAGTAAGTTTACAGTGAGTTGCTGTTTTTGTCTCTTCTGAGGAAGATTCATTTGTTTGCCACACAGAGACGTTTTGCTCACATTTTTAATGTTTATACGATCTTATTTTGTACATGAATTTTAAAAGTTGTATTGTTTGACTACTTGAAAGAAAACACGAGTATCCACATGGAAAATAGTTGAGGTTCTGTTAATACTAAAACACTGAAAACTGCATTCTATATTCATTTGTCCTGTGATAAACCTTGCTATGTCCCTATCAAGAGAGCTCAACGCGCTGCAACTTAAGAAAACACATGCAAACAGAAAAAAACACATGCAAACTGCTAATTCTCACAACAACCTTGCTTCAAACACAGCGATGTTAACAACCTGATCATACGGCCTTTTGGATATAAGACCAATCTGACGAGTCACACACTTAACTATGAGACAGCTTTGAGCTCTCTCGACCACCGTAGCCCCCAAGTAATTGTGAACATTTGTAAATCACTTAAAATTAGGGATGGATAGTGGGACGCTGGCCGGGTCTTCACAACACACAATAAAGCACAATAAAACAATCCACACACCTTAGCAACCAAAGTGTCTTTAAGATGTCATGTCACTCAGCGGCCATCTTTGAAACGCCTCTCGGGCATCCTATCTCTTAGAATGAGGAAACATCAAATTCTCCAAAACTGTTCACTAAGATCACGATTGGGGGAGTTCCGGCAAGATGGCGTGTTGAGCAGTAACGCACCTCAGCGACGGTAACAAAATTGTCCCAAAATCTTTGTCATACACTTTTAGAAATTCACTCCGAACACTGGAAAAGTGAAATATAAGTATGATCAAACCAGCAAGACTGAAATTTAAAGAAGGGGAGATTGTACAGACACAGGATGCGATAAATAATGAGGCGAAAGAGCTGAGTCAGCCTACCGACCACGATTACGCCATGGAGGTTAACATAGTTAATAAAAGGAAAGAATCTGCTCCAACAACTCCAAGCAAGATTCCTGTCGGGAAGAAGAGCAGGCCTGCAGTGATGGAAGGAGAAATCTCGAATTTAACCATATTGGAAGCCATTCAAAATATGGAAAAGAACTTTAATGAGCAGCTGTTGGAACTTCGAGAGCAATCTAAACAGAGCAATTGCATGATCGCTAGCTTAGCCAAAGCTGTACAGTACAATGCAGACGAGGTTAAAGACTGTAAAGGAAAAATTAGCGACCTGGAAAAATGCAACGATCGTCTGTGTAAAGAAAACCAAGAGCTTAAAGAGAGGATCAGAGAGCAAGAAAGGTATAGGATGAGATGGTGTCTTAAAATAAAAGGTCTGACGGAAGAAAAGGATGAGAACATCAGGTCGAACGTCATACAACTTTTCAACAAGATCGCCCCCGACATGGAAAAGCGACAGCTTGAAGAAGCAATTGACGTTGTTCACAGAGTTGGCCGAAAGGATGACAACAGGAAGAGACATATAGTGGTCTTATTTGTGCGGAGGAATGTTAAGGAGGAGCTGTGGCGACGCTGTAAGGATTCCCCGGTCTGCAGGGAGAAAGGCATCCACCTCGCTGAGATGTTGCCGCTGGAAGACAGGGAGGCAAGAAAGCAACTGTGGCCGCAGATTGAGCAAGCCCGTCGAGAGGGGAAACGAGCTTACTACCGCGGTCCGCACGCATACATAGAGGGTCGACGGATTGGGTAAACCGTTAAAACAAAGTTTGATCAGTTTATACTAAATGTGAAAGGAGTGTACTAAGAACTCATGGGACTATTTCTGTTATTGAGAAACAGCTCAAAAAAGCTTTGAACTAAGTTCTTTATTGTTCGTTTTTCGTGTAGTTCATATATTTCTTGTTTTTTTATGCAGAAATGTTTAATTGTTCAATTTCACTTGCTTCGTTAAATGTGAGGGGTCTAAAGGATTTAGTTAAAAGGAAGGCTTTGTTTTTATTTTGTAAAGGGCGAAATCCACATTGTCTTTTGTTACAAGAAACTCATTCTTCAGAGGCAGACGCTAAATTCTGGGGTAACCAATGGGGTGATCGAATTTTATTTAGTCATGGGACCAATAAGTCCGCTGGTGTTGCAATCTGTTTTAATAGGTTTCCAGGTGACGTAATTACACACAGAACAGATGATCTAGGTCATTGGTTAATGGTAGTTTTAAAAGTTGATACTCATTTTTTTATTTTAACAAACGTATATGGACATAAAACTAATGCCCAAAATAAACAAATGCTGGAAGATATCACATTCGCGCTATCAGAGCTCAAAACACTGTACCCTACAGATTTGATTTTAATGGGGGGTGACTGGAATATGACACCAGATGAATGGGAAGACAGATGGCCCACTAAATTTAACAGCAATCATTATAACCCCATAATTACAGAATTTATTACTAGAAATTATATGGTAGATATATGGAGAAAGGTATATCCTGCAGTAAAGCAATACTCCTGGTATAAACCTAACAACACCTGTAAATCTAGGATTGACTATTGGCTGGTTGTTGATGCAATTGCTGAGTTTGTTTCAGATCTTTCGATTTCTAAAGCCCCTTTAACTGATCACTGTATAATAGAAATGAAGTTAAATTCGATTAATAGAGGGAAAAAAAATAAAGGTTACTGGAAATTTAACTCAGGGTTGTTAAAAAATAAGGAATATTGTACAAGAATAAAAGGAATAATAGCTGAAATTATAAATGATGAGTCAATAGATAGTTTTTGTAATAAATGGGAATTTTTAAAATATAAAATTAGAGAAAGTTCCATGAAGTTCAGTAAGGAGGTAGCCAAGATAAAAAGAAAAGAAGAATACAACCTGTTTCAAGAAATTAATAGATACTGTGAAAAGGCGGAATTAAACAGTGATGAAAAAAATAAATTAACAACATTACAAAATAAATTAGATAATATGTATTGTAAAAGAGCTCAAGGTGCTTTTGTAAGATCACGAGCAAAGTGGATGGAGGAAGGGGAAAAGAATACCTCATATTTCAGTAGTCTAGAGAAAAGAAGACAGGAGAATAAGGCTGTATCAAATTTACTAATAAAAGGAGTAGAGTGTAAGGATGTGAAAATAATTGAAAAAGAGGTTTTCACTTTCTATAAAAACTTATACACATCTATGTATTCTCACTATGATTCTTCCAACTTTTTGAATACAATTAAGGACTTTATACCCAAAATTGATGATGCATTCAAAGAATTTTGTGAGTCTGATTTTAGAATAGAAGAATTGGATGAGGTGAGCTTGAAATTGTCTTTAAACAAATCTCCTGGCTCTGATGGGCTCACGGCTGAATTTTATAGGTTTTTCTGGAAAGACATTAGATATATGTTATTTAAAGTGATACAAGAATGCATAGAAAAGAAAGAATTAATAACTAGTATGAAGCAAGGCGTAATAATACTGATTCCTAAACAGGGCAAAGATAAGAGATTACTTGATAATTTAAGACCCATTACACTTCTAAACACAGATTACAAATTATTTTCAGGAATTATAGCAGCTAGAATGAAAAAAGGCCTATCTCACATAATAAGCGAAACTCAATCTGGCTTCCTGGGTGGAAGATCCATTCATAACAATATACGATTGGTTCTAGATTTGATAGATTACAATGATTTATTTGCAGAGAGGGGCTTTATAGTATTCCTAGACTTCTATAAAGCCTTTGACTCAGTAGAACATCCATTTATTTTAGAAGCTTTGAAACATTTTGGTTTTGGTCAGAAGTTCACAAATCTAATTGGTATACTATATAAAGATATTAATAGTTGTGTGTCTTTGGAACATGGCACTTGCCCAAGATTTTTAGTTAAGAGGGGCATTAGGCAAGGGTGTAACAGCTCTCCTTTGCTTTTTATAATGGTTGCTGAACTATTGTCCATTATGATAAAGAACAGTGGAGTAGAAGGTTTTAATATATTGGGGAAACACATTATAATAACACAATTTGCAGATGACACAACTTTGTTTTTAAAAAATGAAAACCAAATTATTACAGCTCTAGACTCAATTAATCAGTTTTCTAAAGCATCAGGTGTTATTTTAAATGTGAATAAATGTGAGATTCTAGCTTTGCATGAACAACCAGCTTGCTCAATCAGTAACATAAGGGTTAAAACAGAAGTTAAATATCTAGGTATTACAGTCACCCGAAACAAAGAAATAAGAGAAAAAGAAAATATTCTTAGAAATATTGAAAAATGTAAAAAGATGCTGAACCTATGGCTTCAAAGGGATATAACCATATTTGGTAGGGTTTTGCTGACCAAAATGGAGAGTATATCCAGAGCTATATACCCAGCATATTCATTAGGCATTTCAGATAATATGATTAATTTATTGAATAAAACAAACTTCAATTTTATTTGGAAGGAAAAATGCCATTACATTAGGAAAGCTGACATGATTAAGAGTATTGAGGAAGGTGGCATGAATGTGATAGATTTTTCTGTGATGAATGGGGTACTAAAGTTGAAGTGGTTGAATTCCTTTGTTGGTCATAAGGACTCCTTCTGGTTTAACATACCAAATGCTGTTTTTGAAAAATTGGGTGGAATTGATTTTTTGATGTGTTGTGATTATGATTTACAAAAGCTGCCTGTGAAATTGTCAGATTTCCACCAGCAGGTTCTTCGATACTGGAACTTAATTTTTAAACACAATTTTACTCCACATAATACACCCCTGTGGAACAATAGATGTATTCTTAGTAATCGAAAATCTTTGTTTAAAGGAAATTGGATGGAAAAAGGAATATGGGCAATTTCACATTTGATGGATAATTATGGTCATTTTTTATGTTATAATGATTTGTGTGATAAATTTAATTTTCATTGCTCAATTAGAGAATACTACAAAGTAATGAAGGCCATCCCAGTATCCCTACAAACAATGATTCAACAATTTGTATTGTACTCTAATACTGTACCAGAAATGAGACCACTTTGTGTTGAAGGCATAAATTTAAAGAGCAAACAATTTACAAACAAGTTTATCAGAAAGCTATTAATTAAACAATACTTCCCAAGTCAACTGAAAAGAAAATATATTCTTCGAGAATTTAGTGAAGAAGAGGCAAAAAAAATAAGGAAGAGGTACTTAGTATATCCGATTCTGCCTAAGGCCAAAGAAATGACATTTAAAATTCTAAATGACATTTATCCTTGTAATAACTTTTTGCATGAAAGATTTAATTGGGAGAACAATTCATGTGGGTTTTGTGAGAAAGACATTGAAACGGTAGAACATTTATTTTTTCATTGTGAACTTGTGCAACATTTTTGGATTGAATTTCAAAACTGGCTTCTTTCCAAACATATACCAATATACCCTTTGACGGTGGTCTCAATTAAAGTTGGAGTATTGGTGAAGGATAAGAACCTAGACTTTCTGATAAATAACCTAATTACTTTGTGCAAACACTTTATTCATCGATGTAAATATTTGAAGGTTAAACCCCACTTCAACGGTTGGAAGAATGACCTGAAGATAATTGCGAAGTCTCTTGATTACATGACGGACAAAAACGCCCAGAAACTCTTAGATAATTTGAACTCGTTTCTGTTGTTAGAATAAGACCCTACTCTTCTTCTTTTAGTTTTTTTTGTTCTTCTGCTCTATTGTATTTCATTTTTCTTTTTTATTTTGTTCTTTTTGTATTTGTCAATTTGCTGTATCAACATTTACAATATGTGTTTAGTTATTGAAATGTGCCGCTAAAGTTTGTATTTGAATTGTAAATAAAAAAAAATAAATAAAAAAAATGTTGACTTATTGCCATTTTAATTTTATGTAAAATCTCACATAAAGACAGGGTGAATTACCTCTTTTTCTTGGAACAAATCCGGCCATCTGCTCTTAAAGTCAGCAATAAGTGGAGATTCTTTGACAACCTCTTGTCTTCTCAATGCAAATGAAAGGTTCATTAATCTTCTCACAGTTTGCTCGTTCTTCTTCTTAACCTCAGAAATTAGGGACACTCTGATTTGCTCCATGCTGTCAGGAGTTTCACCAGGAAGAAATGAGGGACAAAAGTTAACTTCAGCTTTGCGTGGCTTCTTGACACCAAAAGCTGGATTGCTTACACCCATAGGTTTGTGCTTCATGGAATTAACAGTCACTTCACTACAACAAAGATTTCGGAGCTTGGTTCTGTAATTTGACATTTTATATTTAAGGCTTCTTTTCCAGCCACTGCAGCCTGTTAAGGATCCCTGTTCCTTCAGGCAAGGATGCCGTTTTATAAGCGCTTCAGCCACTTCATTAAATTCAGCATCAGAGACGTACACTTTGAATTTTACCATTTCTTCAGCAAGTCCATCCAAAATGTCTGATTTCAGCTTTGGGTCTGGATTCAGTAAAATGCCATTTTTTTGGTATTCAGAATTGCCTTGCTTCAGCTTTTTACAATCCTGTTGATGAGAGAGAGAAAAAAAAACCCAACCAAACAAACAAACAAAAAAAACCTTATTGTTTGCACTATAGGTACATTCATTCATACAGTTAAACAAGAAATATTTAAATGGCACCTGTTATAAGTGAATTTGTCTTTTCAGTGACACCAAACGAAGACCTCCAACCTTGTAGTCAGCCAATGGATAGCCATCAGCTAATTCACTCAGTTCAAGAAAGAAAATCTCCTGTGATGGAGAAGAGGTCAGTTCAAAAGCCCTAAAATGGTCCCTATACCAACCACACAGACCTTTAAGTGCAAAACACAATCCCTTCTGCACTATACAAATCTGAATAATCTCTGCAAATTCGGGGAGCCCATCTACAGAGTGACAAACAACAATCATCCCGTTAACACCGTTGATACCTCGATTTTTCAAGATGGTACGATTTCAAACTGTGAGAAATCATTAGCTGGTGCTTAGCTGCAAGTGTAAGGGGGATATTTTTGAAACAATTTGTAAGCCGAGCAACTTGCCTGAAAAAGCTGTGTTTTGCTTCGAAGCGCATAGTCCACAGATGCACAAGTGGGCCATATGACTTGATAAGTGCAGGGTAGTGTTCCAAGAAGTGCTGTTTTGGAATTAACTTCACACCTGGAAAAACCTCCTGAAACTCCTGTGAACTGGTGATACCACAAGCTCAACAATATCTTTGAGATCCATAAGCACCAGCCATACAGTTTCATCTTCTGGCACCATGTGTCCTACAAGCAATGGAAGCAACCTTATCAGGTTCCAGTTTTCGTGAGCATTGCCTCCAATAGTATTCTGGCTGAACATTGAGCGAGGGATTGCATGAGGTCTGTTTGTCTTATCTGTCCATTTATAGGGAAAATGGACAATACGTTCATTGAGAAATTCAAATGTGAAGTACTTCTTTGATAAAAGCATTGATAAACAATGTTTAAGCTCAAATGGTACAACTCCTTCAAACACATCATGCATGACATCTGGGGGATAGCCAGAGAGAACATGAAAATGAGCAAGGCGTGTGGAGAATACACATTCTTTTTTAACACCAAAACAACAGCTGCCAGTCTGTTGTGCAGATTTTAGGTGAGCATCAGCTCTCTCTCTTTCTGAGGCTAAACCTACCTGACCGAACCTCAATAGTCTGAATTTCCGAGCTCTTTCCAGTGCAGAATCTGCAGTAATATTCAGAAGAAAAACTCTCAACATAACCAGCTATGCTATGGGCCCCAAGGTTGTCTGCAATCACAACATGAACAGTACCCTTCACAAAATGACCAACTGAAGGAATAAAAATGCCAACTTCTTCTAAATGTGCCAAGTCCTCAAGAAGAGGCTCAAGGATTTTATTGAAGCCGTAATCTTTTACGTCATTACTTTTACACAACACAGCCAAGTAAATGGATGACAATGCTGCATGAGAACTTGTAGGCAAATTGCTTAGAGTCCAATACACTGCACAGAGCTTATGTGCCCTTCGAGAGGTACCAAGAGGGTTACACACTTCGAAATCATCAACGTACAACTTTAACAAAAGTCTTAAATTATCTCCTGACAGGAATGCATTTTCCCTAAAGATACTGCCATCCTGCCAACTGCTATGCCTGGAACATGAAATAAATGTTCCAATTTCAATAACATTGCTGCAAAATTTTCAACAATAACACCAGGTAGGTCCTGAACTTCTGCACTGCTTTCAAAACGTACATTATCAGAAGCAACTTCATTAACCTGCAAACTTTCGTGAATGTCGCTGTCAGACACATGCGTCCTAGATGTAGACACTACACCAAACTTAAAATCACTCAATGAATGGGGAGTGTGTTTTCTGTTTTTGTGGGACCTAAAGGTACCGTAAACATTTGTCTGAAAATCACAACCAGAAAACATGCAAGTAACCACTTCGTTTTTCTTCAGATGTGTACCCATGTGAACAAAATAATCCTTTTCACAACAAAGTCCATTGTTTGAACACAAATGACAGCTGAAGGTAGTCAGTTCTGATTGTGCAGGATCTTGATTTGTATGGACTCTACTAAGATGGACCAATAAAGCGTTCCATGTCTTAAAAGAACAAGGACAACTTGAATGCATGCATGGGAATGTGTGGCTTCGGCCTAAGTGTTTATGCTTTAACTTGTAATGTTTCAACAACTCTGACCTAGAAGATTCTGAAAACTCACAGGTCTTACACTTCCACATATCTAAATGGGTCTTTCAGTGTTAAGCCAAAGAAAAGCTGTCAGACAATCTAGAAAAAATAAATAAATAAATAAATAAAACTTAGTTAATTATTGTAGTTCATGGTTTAAACCATAGTGACAATTATAATTTCTATCTACAAATAAAAGATATTACAGCCGGTCCATATATGCAATTATTTGATCTCAATATTGTTAAATTTTTTTTAACTTTATTCAATGTATTTCTGAATAAGGATGGATGGGGTTTTGGTTCCTTGCCGCTGTCGCCTCTGGCTTGCTTAGTTGGGGACACCTGATTTCCAGTGATTTCC
>JAUCMT010000048.1:20430146-20440352 GCA_032357475.1 Enteromius thamalakanensis
TGTTAATAGTTTATTAATATTTTTAAATATATATACACACACACACACACACACACACATATATATATGTTAATAATTTATTAATATTTAAAAATGATGAATAATTAAAAATGTCAATGTTGGTTTTGTTTAAATTATTTTCTACCCAATTTTTTTTTTTTTAAATGTTCAAAGCAATGTATGTATATATTTAAGAATGTTATTATTTTTTCTGACAGTGATATATTTTGAATATTGCAAAAAGGCTGAAAAATAAGATATGAATTTAAGATTATAATAATTTAAAAAATGAATTAATATATTCTTTTCAGCTACATTGCACAGGCCTAGTTAGCAGCAGATATATTCCAAGCTGTCCTTAATCTTAGACTGAGTTGATTTCGAGCAGCAAGAGAGAATCTCTGATCACTGATATCACACCTCCTCTGCTCCTCATCTTCTCCTTCAGCACACATATCATCACATCACACACTCCTTTCCTCCTTTCACTTGAGTTTGCTGGTCAAAATGCCAAATGAGCAAGGACAGGATGAGGACAAAAGAACAATACAGAACAAACAAAGCAATTATCACCTCCAGACTCTCCTGACAGGCCAATCAATGCTGAAAATTACACATTCACACAGTTTCATCACACGGATGAAGAAAAACGTGTCAGTTTGAGCTGCTGTGGTGGTCTTATGGTTCAAGAATGACGCACTAAATTGAATAAAATTGACAGTAAAGACATTATAATGTTACAAAAGACACTGAAGACGGGAGTAAAGAAAATTCATCTGTGCATCACAGACATAAACTTAATAGATATTCACATATTCAACAGCTGTTTTAAATTGTAATAATATTTCACAATTTTTAAGATTTTAACTGTTTTTGCTCAAAAAAACGGAGCCTTGTTGAGCAGAAGAGACTACTACGGTTGAATTTATTCTTAGGATCGAAGACGCGCAAAGAAATGCTGATGTGCTTTGTGCCGTTTTTAGCAGGAATAGAACACAACGGAGGAGAGGAAGCATCTGTCCTGATGTCTAATAAAATAACCTCTGGCGTCTGCGTTTTCATGAAGTAATGAGGGAACGCGTGAAGAGCGATATTACGCAGCTCTCAAAATAAACGTTCCAGCCTCTGGTGACGAGCATTAATTCTAGAAACACTCGCTCGGTGTGAAAACAGCAGCAGAGACGCATGGAAACAGCAGAAAGCAGAGCACAGACAGAGACAATATCTCTCTATCATTGCATACTTCATGAAGTGTCAACTGAAAGTCCTCAGGAGAAATAAAACAGACACTTGTTAGTCACTAACGCTACAGATACAGAGCAAAATTATGAGCTCAAGCTGAAATTGTTTCATTTCATGTTTCATCATGAGTTCATTGGAGAGAAAAAATATTAAGTATTTCTGTCTAGTTTCCCAAACATTAGAAACATTGTTAAATCAAGAGACATTTCAATGAGAAGAGAACTGACATGCAATATTAAGTCTTGTTTTCTGAAAAATGTATCATAAGTAAGTTTATGCTTAAAATACAAAGAAAATGGGGTCAGAAAAATGTATTTGAAACAAATATTTTTCTGACCTGGCTGACAGATATTTAGCCCTTTTCAAAACAAAATTCTTTCATAAATTATTCAGAAAACAAGACATGTCATTTTGCATTTCAAGTGCAAATAAATTCAGGTTGATTCAGTGATGTCAAAAAATATTTCTGAATAAAATGCAATTGTTATTTAAACCGTTAAACAGTTACATGAAGTGAGATGTTTTGGAGCAGGTTGGCAGTTGATGGGAATGTCTCAACTCTACTGGTGTTTGAATGTGCTTCTGACCTGTAGGGCGTGAGGATGTTCAGCGGTGGAGGTTGTTCACACAGCTCGTATGTCTCCTGCATCGGGACGGGCAGAGACTGACGCTCAAACAGCTGCTGGTCCTGGATGGTGGAGCTCCGGAAGGCCTTCCTCATGGTGATGTCCTGAAGAGACACTGAAACACAAACACACTCGTATCAGAGGACGTTCTGAATCTGCCTAGGTGAGTCTGGATTAATGAACACTGCAAAAAAATCTTGTTTTACAGTAGAAATATCTAACAATTCTTGAATCAAGATGCATTTGTAAAATTACTTAATATTAGATATAATGTGATGTTGCTAAACTAATTTCGGGAGGAGTGCGTTCGAATAATCAGTCACAGCTGGCTCCACTTTCTAATCATCTAATTAGCCAATCCAGTAACATTTCTGCCAAACGCATGCAGTATTCGGCCAATTACAGTGCACTGGATTGCGAAAATTACCCGTTTCAGGAAGCAGTGTACAGTATGTGGAAAAATAATGTTTTTTTTTTGTACCTTAAACTGCACAAACATGCTGCTTTATACCAGATACACGAAAATAATTTCATAAAGCTGATTTAAATCAGATAGAAAAAATATATAGTCAAAATTCTCTCAGAAATAAATGTACAAAAGCTGTCACTGGGGTGGTACCTCTTTAAAGGGTACACTTTTGTACCTATTTGGTTTAAATATGTACACTTTAAGTCCTAATATGTACCCTTCAGGTACCAAATTGGGACCTTTTAGGTACAAACGCGTCCCTTTTTAAAAAAGTTCTGCCCCAGTGACAGCTTTTGTACTTCTGACAGTGTATGAATCCTCCATCAAGTCTGGATCTGGATATGCTGTTTTATATGTTCCCATTGAAACTTTAATGAAAATAAAAACCTACTCTTTCAAACCAGTCAAAGGCTATTTGTCTCATGTATATAAAGTTTAGCATGAAGCATCTTAGAGATGCTTTCACTTTAACATTTGTCAGCTAATTTCGATCTCATTGTTTGGAGGATGCAAGCCAATGCATGTTTTGAACAAGGCTATAATGCCTAATTAAGCTGTATAGTGTTAATGCAGAGTCCAAACTTGACAAAAAATGGGGCAAATGTACATAAGGCAAGTCTGAGTAAACCTGTCAAATATAATCAATTTACAGCAATAGAGGGTGGTTTAATGTAAAAAAAAAAAATAAGGCCAAGGCCTGGTCAGGTCACCAGAACTTTACACCTGCTCTCACATTCGATTCAAGCCTTGATTAAACTAGGGATTGGAGAACTGGCCCCATCCGAGCCTGGGTTCTCCCAAGGTTTTTTTTTTCTCCATTCCACGATGGAGAAGGAAATGGAAATGCAGCTACTGTGTGTTTAGTGCTTCATGTTTTTTGTTTAATTTATTTGTCTATATTTCTCATAATCAGGTTTATTTCCATCACTTGTTTCTCGTTTGCTGAAAAACAGCTGGGGACACTGAGGTTGATGGGAAATTAAAATGTAATAAAATAATTTGAGTGGCAGAACGCAGTGGTGCTGTCTGATGTCAAAGCAATCCCAGCCGGAGCGAGAGCTGCTATCAGCATCATTGTAAATCCTCTAATTGTCCCAATTACTGTCAGACAATACAGGACCATACTCACTGCTACAGTAATTCACGCTAACGAAGTAATTTTGCATGCAAATGCAATTGATCTGTTGCATGACCAGTGTTCAGGGTCTGCCGATTATGTGTTTTTTTTGTTTAGAACTAACGCGTGGTGCTTGTTAACTCAAGTATCATTATAATTGTTCAAAATGTTCAGACTTTCACCTGGTGGATAGAAAACGATTGCAAAAGACTCTTATCTGCAACAAATAACTTTTTAAAGTTCAGAAGGTCTGAAGGGCCAGTTCTCTACATAAATTGAATTATGAAAAATATGAATGCAGAAAAATTACTGAAATAAAATAGGATAACATAATGTCATTTTTTCAGACACTTATTGGAATGCTAGTTTCAATTAAATAAAAGTGCTTTCAAACAATTAATCGTATTCAAAATAACATAATAAATAAAAACTGTTTATTTATGTATATATAAATATACACACATTCCATATATATCTACATGTACATACATACAATATTTATATTCTTATATCTTATATTGTATATAAATAGATTTAATATTTAAACACAACATATTTTTCTTAACTATATACATGTTTGTATTTATAATTTAGTTTATTTTGGATACCGTTTGACAGCACTAATAAAAATGTATTATACTTTATATTGATATTAATTTAAATCTTTAATGTAATTTTCATAATTCTATTGTTTTTGAAATATGTTTAAATGTACTAAATAGCTGATAATGTAATTTCTATTGAAACTTATATATAAAAATGTTTGTATTTTCACATTTGCAATGACAAGCTGTTTAGTAGATTTAAAATATGTATATATAGCGCCTGAATACAAATTACAGCCTGATTTATTAATTATTTTCATGAAATAAAATTATTCAAATGTACAAGACAGAATGATGCCAGAACTGACTGAAATAGCCTAAAAGAAATCAGTAGGACGTTTAAGTCAGTCTTGATGCAGATGTAGGCTTGAGTAAATATTTGAATGATATTTTTTGGTATTTTTATCCGTTATGCAGTTTGAAAGACGTGATCCGTGTGAAGTCATGAGGCGCGAGCTGCATAACATCTCAAGTTTTGCTCCTTTTGTGTTCCTCAGATGAATGGGCTTCATGTGGGTTTGAAGCGACACAAAGGTGAGTAAATGATGAGGGCTTTAATAGGAAAATCTTTACATGCAGAAGAGCGAAAGCCACAGAGGTGTCAGCTGTTGATATCTGCAGAGAACGGAGCGATGCGAAGAATGAAGGCAGCTTTTATAGCCTTTCATGCTGATGTGTTTCTAAAGGAGAGAGCCATGAATCTATGTGTTTATTAGAACATATTTAATGTTTTCATCTGCTTTTACTCAATGAATTGATTTGAACTTTTCATTAAAAAAGACTAAATACAAGTCACAGAAATGAAAACTGTTTGCGAAAAGCAAAAAACTAAATCTTTTTTTTTTTACAAAAAGTATTTTATTTACAACTTTGATTTATATATATATATATAAATGAGAACGCTTTAATTTCAAATATAACTCAATGCCATTCTTTGAATACACATACTGTATATATATACACATTACTGCGTTCAGCAGATGCTTTTATCCAAAGAGCCCTTTTTTGTCAAATGGATTTGCAACACTTACTGTAAAACAACCCACAGACTAACAGCATTTTTGAGATGATTCTGACGTGTTGAATGACCACTAGAAAAGTTACTCATCCGGGTGAATTATGGGTCATAATGAGCCTCAGTTTGACCACAGACCAGCAGAGACAGAGGATAATTCAGATCAGATGCTCTTCATAAGGCATCAAACATTTACTGTACAGCATGAATTCTGTTCATCACAACACGTGCAGAGCAGAAACAAAATAAACTGTGTTAAACATTGTGGATGGAAGAATGTTGTTTTAATATTAAAACAATATTTAATGCTAAATGGCTATAAATGGGCATTACGAAATCAACCTGGATTTGATTTGCCCAACCGAAAAACTAAATACAGCAGTGATATAAAATGTTTGTTTTTATTATGGGTTTCTTGAAGTTATTTTTATAGTTTATTATAATTTTAGTTTACCATTTGTATTACTTTTTATATAAATTAAAAAAGGTTTTTGAAGATTTTGACCTTTTTTTATAATTCAGACTGTATGTAATTATTAAGTATATATAAATACAAACACACACAGTATATATTTAGAAACTATTTACATGTATATATTTATACTTATTATATATAAAAATATATTTTAAGTATAAACATATTTGTCTTAATGATATGAATGCGTGTGTATTTATATTCATAATTAATACACATATATTATATATATATATATATACAGTATATATGTATACATGAAAATGTGTATCTCTGGTGATCTATCAGTTAATTGTCACCTTCTCTCATTATTTATTATTACTTTTAGATAGAATTATTTAAAAACAATTATAAAACAAATATTTAATATATATTTATGCATTAGGCACATCATTTATTCAAAGTGTCATCAGATTGCATTCACATTTATATTATTAAATTTCAAATGATTATTATTAAAATTACATGAAATTATATATAATAATAAATTAATTATGTTAAATTGAATTAAATTATTAATTAGACCTAACCCCTTAGACCTGAGAATAAAAATAAATATATTTATTAGCTGTTTCAAATGGTCTGATGGTGTCCCTTAGCAGGAACATCAAGGTCCCAAACTCATCTGTCAGACTGGAGTGCTGCAGATCCTCCAGGGCTTTTCACTTCAGATCTCTCTGTGTCGGACTGAAGCAGAATCGGACTGACGGAGCATTTGGGATGGATGTGTCCTCACCGACACGGATCACTTCACGGTAATTTGGCTCAGCATTACATTTATTACTCTCTGTTCAGCTCACAGAAGAACTCACACTGGCCCGGGCTCCATAATAAAGAGACTGGAGTTCATGGACTGCGGCGTAATTGAAATTGTTTCAGGCTGATAAAAACGATGAAGGAGAATGAGAGAGAGAAGAGGTCATCATGACTGCACTGCTCATTCATCAGACTGCTGCGATTTACATCCAACCCACCTTTACACTCACTACAGACAGCAACAGTCCAGTTCAGGAGGTAAAAACTCTATTCATTATCTCCACAAGGCAAACCCACAACCACGTTATGACCCTGGACCACCAAACCGGATTGTATGGTTTGTTAGGAAAGAAAACTATTTGGCTGAGATACAATTATTTGAAAATCTAGAATCTGAGGATGCAAAAAATCTAAATATTGAGAAAATCACCTTTGAAGTAGTCCAAATTAAGTTCGTATCAATGCATAGCAATTATAAATGTTGTTTATTTTGCTTAAATAGCATTACAAAAAAGCTTATTTCTGTCTAGCAGTCCTAGGCCTAATGATTCTGATGGAGCTTTGATCACAGAAATAAATAACATGTTAAAATTGGAACAATATTTGCTGTATTTTTGATCAAATAAGTGCAGCTTTGGTAAGCAGAGAGGACTTCTTTTAATGAATTGTTATTAAGTGTTTTCAGACAGATATGTATAATCAATTTATAAAATGATCCCAATGGGCACTGGTTTCTAGGCTGGTGCAAATCTAGTTTTTCTGGCCCAGAAATGACTGTTTTAGTGTGAAATGCTGGCAGATTGAGCTCAGGCGTCCTGTCAGTGGATAAGAGGAGTCTGTCTCTCTCTCTGTGTCTGTTATCAGATATCTCAGCTCTGTTGAGCCCTAGAAAACATGCTGTCAGTTTCAGCAGTCGAGAAACTCAATCACATCCGATAACAGACTGAACTGTGTGTGTGTGTGTGTGTGTGTGTGTGTGTGTGTACTCACACTCCTCCTCTTTGGGATCAAGTTGAGTGACGCTGATTGACAGGCGGTCGACTCTCTCCTGAAGCGAATTCACTCGAAATGAGAAGGAATGAGCTTCATTAAAGAGCTCACCGAACAAATCCTCTGCATATTTACCTGAACACACACAAAACACCCCAAAACAAAAGTAAAAATACATTATTTTCATGATAATTAACCTCATTTTTAGTTTTTCTCATGATTCTTTGAAATGGTTCTTATTACTGTAATAAAATTAGATTTAATGTAAATCAGCATTAACTTAAGGTAGTTCAGCAATGATCAATGCATATACATTATGTAAGTTAGCAAGTTATATATAAAATAATAAAACTTTGTAAACAAAAAGTTGCAAAAAGTTAACAGCATATATAAATAAAAAATAATTAAAAGTAATTTCTTCTTAACATAAACTATAAAAAGTATGCAATACAAAAGATAAAATATAAAATAATAAAATTAATAAATAAAACGTATAATTTAAATATAATTTCCTTTTTAGATTTGTATGATAAATGTATAGATATTACATATACATTTCTATATAATAATTTATATTTATATATTATATTTAATTATATATAAAATACAATTATACAATGTATATACTATAGTAAAAAAATATATATATAAATAAAATAGATAAAGAAATTAGACGCATACATTATTAAAAAATAATAAAATATAAAATGTTACTGTCCTACATATGTTCCTGTTTGTCCTTATTTGGTTTGTTTCCTGTTCTCATGATTAATCACTATCATTGTGTTCACCTGTGTTGTATTATTATCTCATTATTTCCCTTTGTTTGGTTCTTGCTTATAAGTCCTCAGTTCCCCCTTAACCTATGTCCTGGATTGATGTTTATTAAATGGATATTGAGTTGATGTTCATGAACTGAATTATTATTTGAAATTAAATAATATTTTTGTTTACACATTTCTGGGTTTCTGGAAGTCGTCATAGTTGTTGAAGAGCAGTGAATGGGATGGTACCACAAATATATTTTTTGCATTCCCATTTGCTGAAATAGCAAAAGAAAAACTCCATGATAGTTTTTTCATGACTTCCAATAAAAAGAAACAACAGGGAGAGACTCATAACGACAGTCAAAAGAGAGAAAAGTCAAATTTACCGTGCATTAGAAACACCTTTGCATTAGCGTAAACCATCTTTTTGTAATTTGATGCTAAGTTAATATAATACAAAGAATGGTGTTATGAATGTGCATTCATTTTCTTAAAAATACAAATAAGAAAAGCTTTTAAGGATTTATGATGCTTTTCATCATTACAGTCTTGTGAAAAGGTCTATTGCCAAAACAACATCCTGTGACAGAATCCAGGACCAACAAAGATGAGCTTCTTGCAGGACTTCCTCCAGAAAAATATTTAATTCATTTTTTGTAGAACGTCGTGCTGAATGTCCAGCAAGATGGATGATCTTTGTAGCGATTTAAAGGAGTTCCAGTATCGGCTACAGCCCCTGAGTCCGCTTCAGTGTCGGCTCCAGGCCACGAGTCTGCTTCAGGATGCTTTCCTGAGTCTGCTCCAGTATCGGCTCCAGCCCCTGATTCCACTCCAGTGTTGGCTCCAGCCCCTGAATTCACTCCAGGATGCTTTTTATAGTCCACTCCAGTGTCGGCTTCAGCTCCTAAGTCCGCTCCAGTGTCGGCTCCAGGCCATGAGTCTGCTTCAGGATGCTTTCCTGAGTCTGCTCCAGTAACGGCTCCAGCCCCTGATTCCACTCCAGTGTCAGCTCCAACAGCTGAGTCCACTCCAGTGTCAGCTTCAGCTCCTAAATCCACTCCAGTCTCGGCTCCAGCAACTAAGTTCACTTCAGTGTCGGCTCTAGCCCCTAAGTTCATTTCAGGATGCTCTTCTGAGTCCAATCCAGTGTCAGCTTCAGTTTCTGAGTCAGCTTCAGTTTCGGCTTCAGCAACTAAGTTCACTCCAGTGTTGGCTCCAGCCCCTGAGTCCACTCCAGTGTCTGCTTCAGTATCAGCTCCAGCCCGATTCCACTACAGTGTCAGCTCAAGCAGCTAAGTCCACTCCAGTGTTGGCTCCAGCGCCTGAGTTCACTCCAGTGTTGGCTCCAGCCCCTGAGTCCACTCCAGGATGCTCTTCACAGTCCACTCCAGTGTCGGCTTCAGCTCCTGAGTCCGCTCCAGTCTCAGCTCCAGCAGCTGAGTCCACTCCAGTGTTGACTCCAGCCCTTGAGTCCACTCCAGTGTCAGCTCCAGCCCCTGAGTCCACTCCAGGATGCTCTGTTGAGTCCACTCCAGTGTCGGCTTCAGCTCCTGAGTCCACTCCAGGGTCAGCTCCAGCCCCTGAGTCCTTCCAGTGTCGGCTTCAGGCCCCTGAATTCACTCCAGGATGCTCTTCTGAGTCCACTCCAATGTCTGCTTCAGGTCCTGAGTCCGCTCCAGTCTCGGCTCCAGCAACTGAGTTCACTCCAGTGTTGGCTCCAGCCCCTGAGTTCACCCTAGTGTCAGCTCCAGGCCACGATTCTGCTTCAGGATGCTTTCCTGAGTCTGCTCCAGTATCGGCTTCAGCCCCTGATTCCACTCCAGTGTCAGCTCCAGCAGCTGAGTCCACTCTAGTTTTGGCTCCAGCCCCTGAGTCCACTCCAGGATGCTCTTCACAGTCCACTCCAGTGTCGGCTTTAGCTCCTGAGTCTGCTCTAGTCTCAGCTCCAGCAACCGAGTTCACTCCAGTGTTGGCTACAGCCCCTGAGTTCACTCCAGTGTCAGCTCCAGGCCACGAGTCTACTTCAGGATGCTTTCCTGAGTCTGCTCCAGTATCGGCTCCAGCCCCTGATTCCACTCCAGTGTCAGCTCCAACAGCCGAATCCACTCCAGTGTCGGCTTCAGCTCCTGAGTTCACCACACTCT
>JAUCMT010000048.1:20460861-20470896 GCA_032357475.1 Enteromius thamalakanensis
ATGTGTTTGTATTTATATATACTTAATAAATATACACAGTACATACAAATATATTATATAAAGAAAAACTTTTATTTCGATGTGATTAATCATGATTAATCCTTTGACAGCACTAATATATAAACACAGTTTTGTGAAGACTATATCTGAAGGAATGCACCTTGACATGAATTTTCAAGTTAATAAATGATTAAATTTAACTTGATATGCTGTAGATTGCATGAGCACTTAAAATCACCGACATCAAACAAAAACACACCAAGTTCTCTGAGTTCAGTGATACAGACAGAAAGTGAGAGCAGAAACAATCTGTGATGCTCAGAGCACTGAGACAGACACTAACTCTCACAAAACTATTTAATGCCTGATCTTCTCCTGAATGATTCACCAGAGCATTCAAAATCAAAAGCAAAACTCTTTGATTATAATGAAGTGATGATACATATTGACGTGTGACGCTATTCTGATTTCTGCGGGCCTGAACTTCAATATCAATAGAGAAACGCAGGCGATGGAGATCTCAGAGAGAGTTCACAGTCCTGCAGCCCTTCATCTGTCAGAGCAACGGGTGACGACACACACACACACACACACAGAAGCAGCTTTGTGGACCGAACAGAAAGACTAAACAAAGACTCTTGTGTCAAAGGCGTCTTCACAGCTGGGATGTTTAGGACTCTTCACCGCCACACAGATATTTTATCGCTTTTAATAGATAATAGATAAATAAATGATATGTTATTCAATTCACTTAAACCATAAATTAAAATTAAAAACAAAAATGATTAATCGTTTTTGTTAGTGTAATATGTGTTTATTATGTATATTTAAAGAGGCACACATACAGAATATACGTGAAAATATTTACATGTATATAATATAATTTATATTTTATATAAATGTATTTAACATAGAAAAATATATGTATATATATATATTTTTTAATATATACATGCATGTGTGTATTCATATAATCAGAATAAATCTAGTACACAAACATATATTACATAAATATATAAATAATTGTATAATATTTATATTTGCTGTACTTTAGATCAAATAAATGCAGGCTTGGTGAGCAGAAGAGACTTCTTTTTTTTTTTATTACAAATCTGTTCAAAAACTTTTAAATTTAATACATTTTAGAATAAAAGTTGTCTAAATATTATATACATATCACCTATACCAACACTGTCAAACACACACATTCTTCTCGTCTCGTGTCTCTGATCTATAACTCTGGACGTGAGGTTTCTAATGGCCAGGCTGTCCTGGCAGAAAATCAAACAGAAGCCACATGAAAAGGGTTCTGAACAAAAATCTATCCAGAAAAGAAAAAAAAAACTTTTCTGCTTCGCCAGCAATAGCTTAAGACAAAGAACTGAATTCGACAACAACATCAGACTGACCCACTTCACATCTTTATAATTAATGCACAATTGAAACTGCAATGTTTGATATCCAGCAAATTAACCCTTAAAAGTGCATCCATGCATTAGTATGTAAACACTGCATATGTGAATCGGACACAAAATAAATCCCATTTACTGCAAACTTTCGATCTAAACCCTGTCATGCATTTATATAACACAAAATTAGGGTGATCAACCTGGCTTTTGAACATTATGGCATTATGTCAACCAGCAAGAAACTAGAAACCAAAACACATTTACCAGCCTTATCTGGAATTATCCAACAGACAAACCCTGCATTAGAGCATTATATAAGGTTTTTATTAATACTTTGGCAACACAGAGCCTTTATGAAGCACTGCGATGACACACTAGAGATGCCCGACCGAACCGAGTCTTCCGAGTCAGTTCTTTTTAAAGATCCGAAAGGTTTGTAAATCACCCGAGAAGAAGCATATAAATAACTGAATTGCGCAGTAAAACAGAAAGCCAACACAAAAATTATAGTTTGCTGTGAAACACGTTCCGCGATTCGGATCTTTGAGCGACGTCTGTGTACGAACCGATTCAATAAAACGAATCATTCCTCCTTAAATATCACACATAGCACCTCATTCGGGGGGCGAAACAACAACTGTACAACGTGTTAATGCGTCAAAGCACAGGAAAAGTATGCATCCGTTTGAAACGTGGTGTTGTTTTACGTGCATAAATTGAACAGAGTAGCGATGGAGATGCTTTGTGCTTTCTGAAGTCTCGGGTTTCACAAAGCGAGTCTTCCAGTGTCTGCTGCCCTTCCCCCTGCATGCACAAAACTGCACTCAAAGGTACACTTCATTCGCACCATTACTGGACGCGTCTGCGTTATGCATTGAGGATGCACTATAGTATATTTACTAACAACAACTCAAGTCCTTTTTTGCCTCCTACAGCTAAATATTTGGCATGCCATCCCTGCAATAATCTGGAGCGCACACTGTTTAGCAAGCATGCAAACTGCATTGCATTTTGGTGTGATAGTTTGCCTTGTGTTTGCCATACAGATGTGACACCCCTTCCCCCCTGAATGCATCAATCTCAGAGCAGCGTCAAATAAGTGATTTTTAATTATGCCTTTAAAGCAAATAAGCACAAGTCGTGTGTAATATGTAATTCTCGCATCGCGTAGCATGCATTAGGAATGCTTTAGGCTGCATTATGCAAGTTATTTCACATGCATGCATAATTCAGCCCACACCTGTCATCCAGTCCTGAATGGGGCCAAGCAGTGTTGGTTTACATCGTAAATTCATCAGTCGGGCAAGATATATGCGAAAAAATAGCATGTGCAAATATATACACTTTTCCCCGTGCATATTTGCAGTGCGTGTTTTTAAAATTTTAACAGCAAATTGCAAAATGCGGTAAACAACAGTGCATACTACGAATCAAGCAAGCATGTAAAAAACATCATACCTGAATAAATGGTATGTATTCGTATTATTCCATGATTTTTCCAGGTTATTCCTTAACAATATTCCTGTCGGTTCAGTTCATTGCAGAAATACACTACTGATATACAGATAGCTTGTATCCCGTTAAAGAGACGGGAGCTCGGGACTAGAGGACCGTTAATGCTGGAAAAGGGATCCACGGTGAAAACACAGCAGATTCACGTCAACAACGATCTGCCTAATTTCCCTTCATAGCACCCGATAATGTATATATTTTAACACTAAATCCTGATAAACCAAGCTAGTGCTTCCTTTCCGAGGAAAAGCGCTATTCTGGATATCGGTGTGCGTGGCTCCACCCCTCCGGCTGCAGATGGTACGGCCCTCTTTCTATCGTTGGAGCCATAGAACTGAAGAACCGCACAGAACTCGCTGCAACAAACCGCAGCCCCGCCCACAGCGGGATCCCTCAACTGATTGGCCGATATCGCACACAGACCACACCCATACGCCCAAATACAAACTCATTTAGCGCTCAAACATAATAAAGGTGTTTTGGTAAAATCACGCCCACATATATTAAAAGTTTTTAACACGAACTACGGGATAATGGAAGAGATATACATTGCGAGTGTAATTTATTTATTTATTTTGCTGATGGCAAATCCAAAAGTAACTTTTTTTTGTTCTTGTTATATATATATATATATATATATATATATATATATGTATATATATATTCTCTTGCAATTTAATGTATATAGTCTCTTTAAGATTTAAGGGTATTCTGTAGTCTTTGATTGTATTCTTTGCATAATTTTGTTTGTTCAACATTGTTTTCTTTTTACTGTATGTATTAATATGCATATGGTATAAGTGATTAACAAATAGATCATTTAAATTATGTTATTTATGGGTAGTGAAAACCAGTCTTTAATATTATTTCGAGATTATTTACAGATTTTATTCATTTTCATTTAAGCTTTATATTTGAATGCATCAAGTTAAGGTTAAATAAACAGCTTAATTAAGAGTATTTTATATTGTGTTTTATTTGAGTTACTTTTTTTAGTTCAAGAAACACTTTTTTATAGTTCAGAGAGAGGGAAAAAATGTGGAACAAGCGCAATGCGCGCTCTTGTGAGTGGTTTCCCTTTCAGGATTCGTCCTAAAAGATAAAAATACTTTTTTTTAATACTTCACTATAATAACTGCGCTCTTTTGAATTCAATTTCAGACATATAAAAGTAATAATCACATTTGATTTCGATTTAAATGATAAATATGTGTTATAACATAAATTCTAAATGTACGAATTCATTTACGAGCAATATTCATCTGTAAGGACCCGCTGACGAAAGATCCACAACATCCAAGATGGCGGCGACGGCGGCTTCCCTCGTTTCGTACGGCAGCGACTCAGATTCAGAAAACGAGTCCGAATCCCGTACCAGTCCGCAGAAAGTCGACCCAGATGCGCTAGCTCACCTTCAGCCGTTAAAATCCGGCAGCATAACGACGGTAGCCCTACTCAATTCTGCGCCCGAAGTCGCCGTGAAGGTAAACAAGAAACGCCGCTTACCATCAGAAATGTTCGCGTCAAACAAACCCAATACTGCAGCACAGTATCGTTTTAACACGTTAAACGTATTATTAAGTGAACCATAGTTTGATAAACATGTATTTATTTACTCTGCAGAAGAAAACAGTCGAGTAAAATGTGGTTATATTGGCTGTTCGGTTCACCCAGTGAATATGTGAACATGAACCACAAAAGGGTCAGTTTTCTGAAACTAAGATGTAAACATCATATGAAAGCTGAATAAACTGATGTCTGGTTTGTTAGGATAGGACAATATTTGGCTTAGATACAACTATCTGTAATCTGAGGGTGCAAAAAAAGTCTGAACTTTGAGAGAAATTTCCTTTATATCTGTCCAAATTAAGTTCTTATCAATGCAAGTTACTAATCAAAAACGTTTTGATATATTTACTGTAGAAAATGTACAAAATATCTTCATGGAACATGATCTATACATAATATCTTAATGATGATTTTAGGCATTAAAGAAATTAGTTTGCCCCATACAATGTATTGTTGTCTATTGCTACAAATATACTACAAATACTTGTGCTACTTATGACTGCTTTTGTGCTTAAGGCTCAAATATAATAAGTTAAGATCCTGCGTTCTGTGTTTGTCTTTGAAGGAAGATGTTGAGACCGGGGTTCATCTTGATCCAGCACTCAAAGAAGTCGCTTACAACCCTACATATGAAACCATGTTTGCTCCAGAGGTGACTTGATACAGCTCTTTGTCTAGATTGATGGATACATACTGTGTATTCTAATTATTGTGTATAAATTGAGCATCTTATTTATATCTGCTCTCTCATCTCATGCAGTTTGGACCGGCAAACCCTTTCAGATCCCAGCAGATGGCTGCTCCGAGGAACATGCTGTCCGGTTACGCTGAACCAGCTCACGTCAACGACTTCATGTTTGAGCAACAGAGGAGAACGTTCTCTACGTTTGGTGAGAGACAGGCCTCATTGTTATTTATGTACACCACCAGTCAAAATGATTTGAACAGCAAGATTTCTTTAATATGTCAAATTCAGCTGCGCTTCACAGAAATGCATGAAATCTTACTGTTTAAGAACGTTTGACTGGTAGTGTAGCTTTTCTAATCTCTCTCTGTCATCCATTGAACATGTATGTTTGATATTAAATGTGTGTGATTGTTGATTATGATCAGGTTACGCTCTGGACCCGTCTGTGGACACCAGTCAGGTCTCCTCCAACAGCTACATTGGAGCCGTAGAAGAAGCAGAGAAAAACAAAGGTTAGATTCGCATCATTCAGTATCCGCCTTATTTGTTTTGTATCACATTGTCAATAATAACACTCGGCCGATTGTTTTGATCTAGGGCTGCAACTAACGATTATTTTGACACTTGATTAGTTGGGTGACTATTTTTCCGATTAATCGGATAAAAATGAAACGCTTCTTTAATTTGATGTTTTGCTTGTAACTATATAAAACCATATATATGGTTTAAAGAATACACTGGCATATTCAGTTGTTAAGATATAAAGAGCTAAAATAATATAATTTTGAGTAATAAAATGCTGCAGTGTGTAAAAACACAGTAACTTGAAAACAGATTTGATAGGAAACAAGTTATCTTCATAGTGGACTTAAAAAAACCCTGCAGAAATGCAAAAAGCTAATAGTCACAAATGTACTATAATTTGCAACAAATTTGACCATAAAGTCGACGTGTTTCGTGTGTCACACTCACCATGAGAAAACATAAAATGCATACAAACGCATCACTTACACAAGTTTTTGCCCAAAGGTCTGTTAAATGAGTAAAACTAGAGGCATTTGTTAGCTTTAAGATTAGTTTTTTAGTTCAGTTAATCAATCTAAATAAACTTTATTGTTGGAGTTCTTTCTGAAATTTGTCTTGGATCTCAAAGGATAACCTATTCAATCTAACATCTTCATGCAAGCCTTCTGTTGCCTGGCAGAATGTAATATTTCTTATTAAAAATGTGAGAAGGGTCAGACTGCAATTCTTTTTTTATATACACATATTGAAAACTTAGCTCAAGTTTATTGTGTAAACTATAATATAGACAGTCACATAACAAAGTAGGCTGGCAATGACATGAATCAAAGCACACAGAGCAAGCCGCGGATCAGCTGCTTACGCCCTGCTGACGCGTGCAGTGTGAAACTGGCGTGAACAGATCTAGCGCCACTGTCCAGAAGTTGGAAAACAGTTTAAACAAAAGCACTTAAACTAATAATTTATTTATAAATTAACTGCATAGTGTCTTTTTAAGTGTTCGTGCATGATTGTGGTACTGCCATGCCATGAAAGCTCGGTCTTACCCTCGTCTTAGAGGCGTTTAATGTAATCTGTGTGCATTTGTTCATCTTGTTGTTGCGCTTCTCAGTAACGTGAGCAGCCCAACTAATCGATAACGGCATTCATTGACAACAAATTTTATTATTGATAATCATGAATTTTATCGATTAGTTGTTGCAGCCCTAGACCATCCCAGTATTCAGGCCCCCTTAAAATAGCCATTTGCTAAATTCATTTAAGTCCCTGATTTCCCTCATTAATGTACACACAGCACCCCATAATGACAGAAAAACACAGAATTGTTGACATTTTTGCAGATTTATTAAATAAAAAAAAGTTAAATATCACATGGTCCTAAGTATTCAGACCCTTTGCTCAGTATTTAGTAGCAGCACCCTTTTGATCGAAGCCATGAGTCTTTTTGGGAAAGATGCAAGAAGTTTTTCACAGCCTACTGCTCTCCGAGCGCTGCAGCAATGGCGTGGTTGTTCACTTCTCACTGAGGAGTGCAAATGCAGAACACAAATTCCTAGTATGGAAAACCATTCCTGGCCAAACAGCATGTCCTTAAGAAAATAAAATAAATAAATAAATGCATATATTTATTTATTAACAAGTATATATTTATATTCATATAAATTATACAGTATATTAAATGTTTAATATTAACATGTATTCACATGCATGGATGACATTAATCACCAATAATCGTTTGACAGCACTGAAATGAATGCTGAAATGAACACAAACAAATGCTGTTTAATTATAAGTAAATTACAAAAAGTCAGTCTCATGTAAAACACTCTTAAAGCTGTTAAAAGAACAGCAGCAGCTTCTAAATGTGTGTGTTGTGTGTGTATGTAATCAGGAACAGTTGTTAATTCAAGCTGTCATTGTTCCTGTGCTAGGGCTGACGGTGTTTGAGGCGGGAGCAAAGAAGGCAGAGAAGAGGAGGAAGGTGAAAGGTGGAGATGCGTCAGACATCGAGACCTTCCTTGGACCCTGGGCCAAGTACCAGGATGAGAAAGACGTGGCCAAACCTTCCGAGGTGAGAAGTTCACAGCCTTCAGTGTACGATGAGATGAGTCCCTTCATTATAAAGTGGATTTTAAATACAATATTGAAATACATTTTACAAGAAAACACGTAGTTAATGAAAATTGCTTAAAAACACAGAATTGTTAATCCTTGTAATATATTTACCGTTATTCATGTCATTCTCTGTGTAATATGTTTAGGACCCTTTAATCATCAGATTGAGGTGAATTGTCACCAGATTGATGCCATAATGTCACTTTTCTAGCTAAAAACCCAAATAAATTTTATTCCAGACTAATCAAATTGTTTTATCGTGTTTTAATCTGACAGGATGAGAAGAAAGAGCTGGACGAGATCATAGCCAAGAGACAGAAGAGAGGCAAGAATGAAGAAGAGGCTCCAGCCGAGGAGAAGACCGTCCTGCACAGTACGACACACACACACACACACACACAACATCAGACTGCTGAACCTGTCATCGGTCTGCTGTTATACTGCTTCCTCTCTCTGCAGTTAAAGACGCGTACGATTATCAGGGCCGCTCGTACCTTCACGTTCCTCAGGATGTGGGCATCAACCTCCGCTCAGCGGACATCCCAGAGAAATGCTACCTGCCCAAGAAACAGCTGCACGTCTGGACCGGACACACCAAGGTAGGGCTCTGTGGAATCCAGATTGTATTCTTTTTTCTGGATTCTGTTTTAATGGTAAAATTAAATATGAATCATAATTTCAATTAAATAAAAATATGAAACATGCATAACACATTTTTATTGTTTTTATTTTTCCATTACGGTTTAGTAAGCAAAATCTAATTTAAATCATGAAATATAGCGAGTCCTAAATGATTTATGAACAAAAGTAAAAGTTTATTATCCATTTTCCTTCCCCCCCCCCAAATTCATTTTCTGACCATTTGTGTCTTCTGTTTATATTTTTATGAATTCTGTTTACATTTTCAATACAATTTTAGTAATCAAAGTTTAATGAACTGAAATCATGATGAATACACAAATGACAATTCAGGCTGTTCAATGGTAAATATGTTCATTTATTTACCAAAAAAAATGTTAGGGCCTATTTATATTTTCCAGAGTTTTTGTTTTCTTTCTTGTTTTAATTTTATTGCTTAACAAAATATCTTTTCATCATTATTATTATTGTTTTTAAACCTTTGTATTTATTTGTAATTTCATGTTTCAGCTGTGTTCTGTCTGGATTCTGTTGTTATGGTTACATTAATTTTAGTCAGTCTTGAAAGATACAAATTTGAAAAGTTTATTACAAGCTTGCTAGAAAATCCTATTCTATTTTTCCCCACAAATTCCCGCTTTATTTTACAGAAAAATTGTTCTCTTATTAATAATTTCAGTAAAATCAGTTGAACCATAGTAATATACTTGAGTAGTGACGATCGTGGAGTTTCTGTTGACAGTTTAATCAGATGAAATGATCAAATGCTGATGAAGTGACTCTTGTTCAGCATTTTTTTTTTTTCATCTGTTCATCCAGTTTTTGCCAAGTGCACAGTAAATTTTCTTTATGACTGGATTCAGCAATTTCTTTTTCCACCTCATCATCATCACCACCATAGTGTGCAAACAGTGTTGAGTTTGTGTGTCCTGCAGTGTGTGTTTGCACCTCAACTTCTTCTGTGTGCAGGGCGTCAGCGCCATCCGTCTGTTCCCGGTGTCTGGTCATCTTCTGCTCTCCTGCTCCATGGACTGTAAGATCAAGGTGAGATCAGTGTTATGATGAAGGACACAATTATAACCTATTACGTAAAACTGTTTTTTACTTTATCTAAGACTGTTTTAAATATTTTTTAAGTCTATTTAATAGTCTGTCCATATACTTATGTAATGGATGTAATAATAATAACTATTGTTATAATATTAGTATTACTGACCAAACATTGACTTCTCTTAAGCATTTGCCTAATTCTTTGTGTAATATTAATCACAGCATTGTTACTATATATTATTTATGTTTTTAATTATTATTGCACAAGGAGGGTTATGAGTAGTTATAGCCTGTGAAAGATGCTTTTAATTATACATTCATGTGTGTGCTGACATTGTTTGTCTTCTCTTGTAGCTGTGGGAGGTCTATAATGAACGGAGATGTGCGCGGACATTTATTGGTGAGTCTTGTGTGGTTTTTCTCTCTTGTTTAGCCGCTGCTGGGTTTGAACTAGGGCTGAACGATATGGACTAAATTTCATATCTCGATTTTCATGCCAGATATCTCGATATCGATACGATATGACTA
>JAUCMT010000048.1:20473222-20484823 GCA_032357475.1 Enteromius thamalakanensis
GTTGAAAGAGATGGGTTTTCAGCAGTCGTTTGAAGGTTGTAAGGGAGTTGGCGTTTCGGATAGTGATGGGAAGATCAATCCACCAGCCAGGAACGGTGTAAGAGAATGTTCTGGAAAGAGCTTTTGTGCCTCTTTGTGATGGTACAATAAGGCGTCGTTCACTGGCGGATCTCAGAGTTCTGGAGGGAGTGTAGATTGGAAGCAGTGAGTGGAGGTAAGCGGGAGCCGAGCCGGTGATTGATTTAATTAAATTAAAAGTAAAATGCCTTTCAAAAATAACAATTGTTTCTAAATTAAATAAAGCAGTAATTGAATTTAAAGGTCAGAAGCTATAGCTGACATGGGAAAAATTAAGAACATGACACTTGTAATTTAAATAATTTTTAAATATACTAATTTATTCATTAATGTATAATGTTTACATTTTTTAAATCATAAGCTCTAAAACCTTTTATAATTAAAAATAAAAGCTTCAAAGTACTGTCAAAAAAACTTCATTATTGTTTTTTTAATTCTATCAGATAAGTTCTTTTAAAAACTAACGTATAATGTACAGTGGTTTTCACCTGTGGGCCGGTATTGCAGGGGGCCGCCAATTATTATTAACAGAAATTGTAATATTGTTAATATAATAAAAAAATGTCTAATTTGCTGATCCGTTATGTATATTTTCTGTTTATTCAATACATTACCTGTTTATTGTGCAGAATCGTCTCAGTACTTTAATAATGTACTTTTAGCTCTGGAACCATGGCAATTTTTTTTTGTCTATAATTTTTTTTGTTTTAATTTTTTTACTTATGTTAATGTTTATAATATCTAAATCATTTTTTTTTTATTTTAGCGTTAGTATTTTAGTTGTATGTTTGCAATTTGTTTACTGTATAAATTCTATTCATTTTAACTTATTTTGTATTATTTAAATGTGTATTGTATTTTCCTCCCAAGTTAAATTATAACAATATATATATATATATAAATTAAATATAACTAAATAGCAACATTACTACTTGTGAATTTTTTTTGTGTGAAAATATAAGGTAATCATTTTTTTTTTAAATACCTTAAAGTAACTACAAAAGAGCATGTCACGCAAATATGTTTAAAAGAATCTCCGTGTGGAGCATGCCCCTGATCCGTGTGGTCTTCTCACCCTTTCCTTCCCTCACCTGTTAGCAGCTCTGTGTTTTGTGGACTGATGTACCTGTGTCTGTGTGTAGTGGGATATCCGCTCTGGAGAGGTTGTTCAGGAGTACGACAGACACCTCGGCGCCGTCAACACCATTACCTTCGTGGACGAGAACCGCCGTTTTGTGAGCACCTCCGATGACAAGAGCCTGCGCGTCTGGGAGTGGTAAGCAAATAATACTGAAACACACACACTAAATACACAGAGAGAGGGCTGTTCTCTTTCACACTCTTTCTACAGAGCCGTAGATCGCTGACAAGCTGCATGCTGAATCACCCGCGAAACTCAACGTGCAGCTTCTCAGTGATCTACGGCTCTGTGTATAAGCTAGTGTTCCTTCTAAATACAGGTGACATAGATTTAGTGCTAATCAAAGAACTGGCTTTACTGATGAGATGCGCAAAATATCGTGCGGTATATACCGCCCAGCCCTAGCTTGAGAATATAATGAATGTGTAATATAATTAGCAGTATGCTTGTCTCTAGAGTTCATCTTTCTAGCTGTTATCACGTTGGTAGGTAAATGTCACAGTGGGTTTTACTGACATCTTTACTCAACATTTAGTGTCAATTTGTCTTATATCAAAAGTTATAGCACCAAGCTTCTTTCATTTACATTTAGTCATTTAGCAGAGGCTGTTTTGACAATAAAAGTGATCAAAACCAGTAAAAAAGCTTTAAGTCTTGGTTACTAAAAGTACACAAGGTTTTTATATAGATATACAGAGTAGAGAGTGCAAGGATTAGAGGGCCAAGATGACAAATCTAAAATAGAATTGGAATAGAGAGTGCTAGAGTCAATAATTGAATATTAAACGTGCTACAAGTAATGTCTAGTGAAGTTTTGTTGATGAATTGATTGAAAACAGCACAGACTAGACCTCGGTTGATCAAAAAGAAGATCCATTAAAAAGAGAAGTCCATGTTAATGTGAGATTGTCCCTCTAAACCAAACGTTGCAGTTGCTCCAGATTTCTTCTGCAGGTTTTTGAGGTTATCTTGTGCCGGTGTCCGGTGAGTTATTTCGGGCTGCTCTGTTCTCTCCAGGGGTTGTTCTGGTCCTGGATAGTGGGCTTCAGGTGTCGATGTTCTGCTCCAGTTTAGAGGCGTTAGATGGATTACAAACCTCACACATGAAAGAGAGGGAGAAGATTAGAAACAAGATAGATATATTACACTCTGTAATGAAGGAAACCCCATTAGCACAGCTTAGCAATTAAAAATATTTATTATAAATTATTATAATTACAAATGTTTATTGTGTAAGTTTTTATTAATTGTATGTGTATATAGAGAGAGAGAGAGAAAGAATTGCTTATTTATAAATAAAGTTAAGTAAACATGTATTTTTGGTAACACAATAAGGTGAGTTCACAGGGAATGAACTAGTGTTAACAAACACAACTTGTGATTTTAATAATGCACATTTATTTCAAAAGCAGTGCTACTAATATTTTCATATCACTAGTCAAACCTCCATCTGTGTTTGTCTGAACACACACTTGCTGCTTGCAGAGCAGCTTTTCATGCTTTTATTTCTATGCATTTTTTCAGGGATATTCCTGTGGACTTCAAGTACATCGCTGAGCCCAGTATGCATTCGATGCCTGCCGTCACGCTCTCGCCCAACGGTGAGTGAATATCAATAATCAATCAGGATATGGTCAGACGCAATGACAGAAGAATTTACACTGCTCTGAGATCAGTCACACTCACACAAACCTCAGCTAATAGTCCTTCACATTGGTTAACTATTACTTGTATAGAATTCTTTGCATTTGCATTGCATTTTTAGCACTGGTTCTTCAAAGAGCTGCTGTTTACAGCCATTTAAAACCACCTTCCACAAAGCAATTTCAGGACTGTTAAATATTTAATAATGTTTAATAATATTTGTTTTTTTTGTTTCATAGCACCTTAATTGTTTAAAAATAAATAAATAAATATTTGACTTCTTAAATGCAGTTCTTCAATATTTTATTTTATATCACTACTAGTAGCAATAGCTATGGTTTTATTTAAAGTATAAATCGAAAAAAAACATTTTGAAGATTTTTTCTGGTTTTTAAATTTTAATTATGCGAAACAAATATAACCGTTTTAAATATGTCTTAATTTGTCCATTTTAAAAAGTAATTTATTAAGTGTTTTAGTTTTAATTATAATTTACACATGGTTTTGCATCTTAATTTGTTAGTTCAGAGAAACGGAAAGCGATAAGTGATTGCTTGCTGTATTTATTTGCTCTTTCCTCAGGTAAGTGGCTGGCCTGTCAGTCCATGGACAATCAGATCCTGATCTTCGGAGCTCAGAACAGATTCCGGCTCAACAAAAAGAAGATCTTCAAGGGTCACATGGTGGCGGGATACGCCTGTCAGGTGGACTTCTCTCCAGACATGAGGTGAAAGCAGTCGTTTCTGTCACTAACTGCTACAAATGTTACGTTTTTTTTTTATGTGATAAAACGTATATGAATATAAATAAATAAACAAAATAAAAATCGCAATAATATTTCATTAAAATAAAAAATTTAGTATCAGAAAAAATAATAGTAATATCGTAAAATATTAAAATAGCAATACTAATGTCTGTCTTTATTTTCAAACACTTGTTTTGGTGAAGCTGTATATATTTATTAATTAGTTAAACATTGTATTATTAATATTTAAATAACTGCAATCATTATAATTTGGTTTGGACTGACATATATGAAAATTTATGTTATGATCTTATTATAATTATTGTTTAATAAAATTATAAATATAAAAAAAAATTGTAGTATAATTATCACTGCATTTTACAGTTGCATTATAAAATAAAAAGGTTAATGTTAATGGCGGTCTTTGTTTTCATAATCAAATCATCAAGGTGGGATTATGAATCGATGGGAAAGCAAACGTTATTTTAGATAAGGAACATTATTTATTTAATTGAATCTCAGCCTTTGAGATATGATCGTTTTGTTGTTTATTTGGATTTGTGTCATTAAAGTAAAAAACATTGTGGAAAATATGCCTTTTTGGAAAACAAAAAACATTTCCATTGTCAATGTGTTTTGCTGCTTGCTTTGATGCAGTTTGATTTTATTCGGCTCAAATGATGTTTGATTGAAATAATGATTCCTCTGATCAAAAATAAACCCAAAACTATAACAACTTTTTGAAACATTTGAAAACGATGCACAAATATGGACGCATATTTTGAATCATCATAAGCTTGAATAAACATGTAATATTTAGTACTTATTAGTGCTGTCAAATGATTATTTAAATTTGTCTCAGTATTTTCTGTGACTCTGCTGGATGGGGTTTTGACATGCTTCTCTTGGTGTTCTCCAGTTACGTGGTTTCAGGCGATGCCGACGGGAAGCTGAATATCTGGGACTGGAAGACGACGAAGCTCTATCATCGGATCAAGGCTCATGATAAGGTGTGCATCAGCGCTCTCTGGCATCCTCACGAGACGTCGAAGGTGATCACCTGTGGCTGGGATGGTCAGATCAAGCTCTGGGACTAACTGCTGCTGTCCTTCATCCTAACGCTGATCTGAGATGATGAGGAGGATTATTATACTGGTATCCAGTCATAAGCACACACACACACACACACACAGACACACCAGAGACTCCAGCTCATGCTTCTTGTTTTATAATGAATGAATCTGTATCTCCAGTGTCCTGCTTTTCTGTCTTTTTGAGGATAATAAATGTCTCTTTTATTTCTGCGCCCTGTGAAATTTTCCCTTTCATTTTCAACATAGACCTGTCTTCAGTAAAGACAATAATTACAACAAAGCATGTGATTAGAGGCATAAAAATATACTTTACTAATAAATACATTTATTATAGTGTAAAATACCTCATTTTAATACGAGATTTTAAAATGATGTACAATACAATAGTATTATAATTTATTTCAATTGTAATAATTTAAATACTATCATTCTAATTTGATGATGATTGAAAATTGTACAATTTAAGAAATTATTCTGAACAATTTTTTTTACTTTCAATAGTAGCAATTTTTTAATTGTAGTTCAGTTTAATTCTAACTAATAATTATTAGAATTATTAATTCATTTAAATTTATAATTTGTGCAGTTATTCTGAATAATTCTAATAACTATTAATATTTGTATATACTGTACAATATAATTATTACAATAGTCAATAAAAGTAAATTTTTATAATAAAAAAAAATTGCAATATTTACAATGTTATTGTAATAGTAATATGTATATATTGACTATAAAAAATTTTATATTATATATTGTGATTTATTATTTGAATAAATAAAAATATTACCCTGAGTTTAGTTCATATATGTGGCTGTATGATTGAGCACTTCTAGTGTGATTTCATGGTAAGAGCTGCTTTGGGTGGAAGCTGGATTTTTCTTCACAGGAAATTTAGCTGTTAAACACAATTAATATTCATTTATTTGTTTTATGGGAAAGCACGCCTGCTGTTTCTACAGAAGCAAATATCATAACTGCACAGCAGTGGCTTTGATGTTATAGTGTTTATTACAAAAAAAACCCAAACATTTTGCTAATCCCTTCATAAAGAACGCCATCAGAGAATCTCAGTGAATATTCTCAGTCAAGGTACGTGACAAATATTGAATGCATTATATTTGCAGACTGTGTTGAATGAACTCGGGTGATCTTATACTCTTTGTCCAAATTCAACCCATTTTTTGTCAAGTTACATGGTCACAAAAAATATATATAAATCTCTTCTGTTTTGTACTGAAAACAGCAAAATAGTCCTTTTGTACAAAATATTGAGTGAATATTCAGTTCACCTGATATATTTGAATTCAGACCATTTTTATTAAAAATATACCACACATATATTTTGTTTTGTACTAAAAATGCAAATGGTCCTTTTAATTCAACTGCAAAAATAGCAGTCATGAGAAGTATTATCCTTTTTTTTTTTTTTAGATCATGTTCCATAAAGATATTTTGTACATTATCTACAATAAATATTTAAAAAATGAATTTTAATTAGTACTATGAATTAAGAACTTAATTTTGAGGCTATTTTCTTAATATTTTTTATGTTCTCTTTATTTGACTCCAGATTTTGTCCTATACTAATAAAACCATACCTCAATGATAAGCTTATCTGTTGAGCCTTCATTTGATGCATGAATGAGTGGTTTTGTGCTCCAGGGACATAATGTCATGTGGCACAGAATGGCTTCTGAAGTCATTAAAGCATGCTTCGGCAGGTCACGTTTGGGGTGTGAAGCGGGTGTTGACCCAGCCCAGAGTGAAGGAGCTGCTGGTGTTCCCGAGGGTTCTGTGCAGGAAGAGGCGGGGTTTGTTTGGGTCGCTGAAGCTGTGATAAAGACGGAAGTGAGCGTGTTCCAGCTCCCTCAGCAGACTGAACCAATAGCGGACCACGGAGGGCTCATCCCCGCCCACCTCAAACCCCGCCCACTGCAGGTGCAGCTCCAGCAGCAGCAGCCCGACCGAGTCCAGCACCTGCTCCAGGACCAGGTTCTCCAGGATCTTCCACTCGGCGCTCTCCAGGTCCACCTTCAGCACGTCCAGCTGAGAGACAGCAGCAGGGTTATCAGACTGGACTGAGAATGGTCTATCTAGCTTAGCAGCATGCTAATGACATGCTAATAACTTGTTAATCATGCTAGCAACTTGCTAGTAGCATGCTAATTACGTTAGAAACATGCTAGCAAATTGCTACTAACTACCTGGAAAAGGCCACTGTGTGCTGCGGAGTGCTCTTCCGTTATACATATTTTTTTTATGCGCTTAGAAAATTATTTTCTAATTAGTTGTAACTAGTCATGCAACCGCCTTTAGATAGGGTCAACATGTGTTTGGTGAATGAATGGAGCTAAGCTAAAGCTAACGAGCGACTAAGTAACATGCTAATCATGCTAGAAAACATGCTAGCGACATGTTGATGATGTTAAAAAACATGTTAGCAGCATGCTAGTAACTTGTTAATCATGTTAGAAACACGTTAGTAACTTGCTAATGCTAGCGACATGCAGTTCATGTTAGTAACATGCTAGTCACTCCCCAATAATGTTAGCAACATGCTAGTAACAGGTTATCAATTCTATCTAAATTTGTCAATTTGTTTAAATCTAGTTAATAAATATTTGAACAGTATAAATAATGCTAAAGTAATTTCTCAGTGATTATTCAGCCACAGAATGCAGTATAGTGCAGGAGTCTGTTATAGTTTGACATTATTTCACTGCTGTTTTTATGGACATGGGAAGTTTCTGCTTTTTTTTAGTTTCTGGAGGGAAAGTAGGACGTGGTATCGAGGACGAGCCGTTAACGGTGGCCAGCAGAGACTGACCTGATTTACTGAACGCAAACTACCAGGGACTCACTCTCACCTCACAATCTTTACTTTCACTTCTGATCAATGTAATGCATCCTTAGTGAGTACAAGTGATAAGTAAATCTTACAAAAGAGTTCCATTTAAATAAATGCTGTTCTTTCGAAGAGTAATGATGCTAAAAATACAGCCGCACATCACAGGTAAATTACAGTAATATATAATCACATAGAAATAAGCTATTTTAAGTTCTAATATATTCATACACAGTCGAGCCATTACATTATAAGCAACTAATAGCCTATATACATATGCATAGATAGATAATATGTATTCTTCAGTTCATCCATATGCAGGAATCATAAATCTATAGTATTTACATCATAACTATAAGCACATAATGAATTGATGAGCTCAGTTTTGATGTGCTCTGTTTGTGTTTGAGCTCAGAGCTGGGCATCTGTCACGCTGAGAGAAGCCTGTGGTGTTTGCGTCTCTTTCACACACACACACACACACACAAGAGAGTCGAAAACCTGTTAGCACATGTTGGCGTCTACAGTTGCTTCACACACACACACACACACACACACACGTGGCAGAACTGAAGCTGCATGAATTGTTTGTGTCTGTGCAAAGAGCTTGACTTCTGCTGAAGAGCGTGGGTTTAATGTGCAAAGATTAAACATGTTCAGCCAAATGATGAAAAACACAGAAGCTTGAAACATGACTGAATGATCAGATGATAGATAAATATTTATAATTAATATTATTTATTCATGGCTTAAAAGAGGAAAATAAAACTAAATGGGAGAATATGAAATGTCTTGAGAGAAACATTTTTCTTTCTTTCTTTTTATAATTAATTGTAATGTATTAATATCTTCAGTTAAGCCCTCTATTTAATTATATTTACCTTGGCCCCTGACAGTTGTTTCTTGTTTTAATCTACATTCTTCATTATATCCTTATCCTCTTAAAGGCCTAAAATGTCTTAATGTATTTGTTTGTACATCTTTTAATTATTTTTCAAATGATATTTTTAATGTATATATTAATCTCTATTTATTTCTGCAATATTAATAACTAAGTTTACTATTTATTATTTATCTTTTTTTAATTCTATTAATCTCTATTCAATTGTATTATCAATTCATAATTATTCAATTATATTTTCTGTCACTTTTATATTTACCTTAGGTCCCTGTCAAATATATATATATATATATAATTATTATTTTTTTTTATCAGAAATCTAAAAACAAAATCTATTTAGAAAAATGCTATTGTATTTAGTAACGGAATATAAATATAGATATACATAGTTATAGAATTAGTTATTTATTGCATAAGATATATGATACACACAATTTTGACATTTTATTGTTAAACACAGGAAAAAACTAATAAATATAGAGAGCGATAAGGAGCGTGTGTGTGTGTTTTCCTCTGACCTGTGTGTGTCCGAAGTGTCTGAGGATGGCGGAAAGCTTCTTGGAGCCTCTGTGGAGTCTCTGGATGGGGACGGCGGGGTTCGGGTCTCTCCAGTCCACAGAGAGCCGGTGGAGCCACATGTTATGGTCCTGCAGATGAGCTCGTCTGATGCTGGGGTCAAAACAGTGAACCTCACAGCCAGAGCTGACTAGTGACCGCTCCAGAGCATCGTCCTCCGCTCCCAGCCTGCACCGAGACAGCTCCGTCAGCTCCACCACAGCATTATACTCCCTCAAACATCACAGCCACTAGAACTAGCTTTCAGTCAGATTTTCAACGAGTTTAGCACAGACAATAGAATTATAGATAGAAAGAGAGATTAAAAGATGGACACTTTGTGAAGCTCAAAGGTACCCCTTTTGCATCATTTTTCAAGGTGAACAGTTCTCCGTTGCTCTTAGTTGTTTGATAAACTTTAAGTTGGCTTGAGAAAACTGGCTAAAAGTTAAACAAAAAGTTTGAAAAGGTTAAAATAGTTTCAGTTAAAAAAGTTTAAACGGTTAATAGTTGCTAGCATGATTAGCATGTTACTAGCTTGTCGTTAGCATGTTTCTAGCACTATTAGGACGTTACTAGCATGTTGCTAGCATGTTCTAGTGTGTTGCTAGCAAGGGACTCATTTGACGCCAAGCATAGGTAGGTGGAATGCTACTAGGTGAATAAATGAATAAACTGATGTAAATCAGATCCGGAGAGAGCTGGAGGACGATTCGCTGCAGGGTTCAAATGTGCTTGATTCATTCAGCTCTCTGTAATGCAGCCAGAGCCACTCAGACCTTGAATGATCTGATGATTCACGCTTTATGGGATAATTCCAGGTGCTCTGGAAACTTTCACAGAGTTGAAGCGGCCGCAGACTCAAAGGCTGATATTATTGAGATCTGGACCAGAATATGAAGTGATCATTTGCTCTGTGAAAACTCAGATTCAGAATCAGTGCTGCTGTGTCTTTAAGACTCGATGGCACCAATCAAACACGAGCATCTATCATCACATCATCGCTAATCAGTGCACTTGTGTAGTAATACAGCTCTTTGCTTTGTGTTTCTGGGATTTACTCTAGAATATGTCATCTAGAAATATTTTGGGGGGGGTAAAGGTTCGATTTTGGGGGGAAGTTCAAAAACGTCAAAATGAAAACAAATTATTATTTTATTTTATTTATTTTTTTATATTATTATTTTATTATTTACAATATGTTTATTTTATTCATTGTTATTTAATTCGTTTTAAATGAAGCATATGTGCATTTAGCATATTAACACGATTGATTAATTCAATTTATTTATTTTGTTTGTTCGCTTGTTTTTAATTTTTATGTTTTTTTGATTACTAAACAATTGCAAGTGCACCAACTCCACCCACTTTCCATATCCCTAAACCCACCCAACAACACCCCCTGATCACCCCCTGTTCCAGTTACTCTTATACATACTGCTGTTACTAAATGTAGCTCTGTGTTTCCTGTTACATGACTACTTAGTGAAGTGAAAAAAGTGTTGTTACCCATGTCCTGTTACACATCTGTACTCACACACACCATTCTGAGGGTTGTTACATGTGTGTAGTTACAGAAATATCACAGCTGTAGATACTGTGTACCGGTGTGTACTTACACTGTGATTACATACTACACACACATCTAGTTACTATGGAAGTACACAGGTATTAGGGACACTTAATGTAAAGTGAGACCATCAGGTTGAATTTTTTTATTACCTGACGCACGGATATAACCGGCATCTGTGCATCTCTACTGCGCACGTATCAAAAGCATCACTGGGTTGTAAAGTTGCCAAGTTGAGGGGATAGAAGGGTTGAAATTGAGAAGGATGTGTTTTTTTATAAGATCTGGCAACTAAACAACCTTGGACTATACATACACAATTACAGGAGTTTTACCGGAGGTGAATGTAACAAACATATAACACACCCAAGTGGGAGTTTTTTATAGCAAGATAAAAATACAGGAGAAATACAGGAAAAAGTGATGATGGCGGGATAGAATTGTAAAATATGTGAGAATCGACGGGGAAATGGGACGCATGGCGAGTGTGCTGTGCAGTATTTTAGTTACAAACTGTTTCTTACCATGAAGCACTGGAGAATACTTCTATTAATGACTTCTTAACTACAGGATTTGTGTCCAGACGTGGGCTTTCCCAGCAGCGCATGCAGCTGGATGTTGTGTTAGGTGTGTGTCTACAGCACCCGTGAGACACACACACACGATCAGGGCCGGCTCTAACCAATCTCACCTAGGCAAGATTCCTGGTGACGCCTCGTGCATCATAGTTGATTCTACTGCTAGTGTACATACACTCATAAGACACTTAATAGTATGTCTTGTACACAATTTTATTTACATAAAGCAATTACATTTTTAAAATACTTAAAAGCTAAAAAAGTGAGTTCAAAAACATTATCTGAATATATTATATTGTGACGCTTGACTATTGGTCGTCGGAGAGAGGACAAATTAGTTTTAAGCTGTTCTATTATTCATACTCCTGACTCAGTGGCGTAGGCAGAAATTGTATTTTGGGCGGGCCATTGAAAAAGTGAGCGGGCCTATATTTTTTCCTAGAAAAA
>JAUCMT010000048.1:20513004-20528619 GCA_032357475.1 Enteromius thamalakanensis
TTGCGTCTTGACGTAGTCCATACGTCCTGACGCTACCCCAACGTCCGCATTTAAATCGGGTTATGCAAGTTAGGGGTCACTCTTTCTAATTATGCTTGTAAACGGGTTATTCTGATCAACTCAGAAACCCGAACCAGAAACCCGACCTTAACCCGATCATAACCCGGATATTGGCTGCATGTAAACGTACTCAGTGATGATTCAAAGATCAAATAAAGCAAAATGACAGTGAACAAAAATAATAAATTAGTCAATATGTGTCATGTTCATTACAGCAGCATCTTGGAGATCTGAAGGTATATCTTCACGACATTATTACTCGTTCTAAAAACTATTTTTAGTACTACTTACATTCTAAAGGTTAAATCAACCTCTACTACTTGATCAATAAAAAGACAGACAGATAAATGTACTTTTAAATCTTTTAAAAACTCAATTTGTGAAATGTTATCTTAAACTAATCAATGAGGGAACCTTAAATTAAACATTTCCACTGAACATTAGGTTAATACGCATTCTTGTTTTATCAAGTTTGTTGTAGAATCGATGCAGTAGCCTATTTTATGTAATTTAATGCAATTTCATCTGAAATAACTTCAAAATTACGGCCAATTCCAAACTTTTTCTAGTGAAGAGTCAATAAACGTCACACGTTACATTACTTATTTTTTATTATATTTAAATATTTAAGTAATTTAAATGTAACCTGACACATGAACTTGAGCAGCTATGTTTTCCCGCTCAAACTGTCTCTGTTTCGCCCGATGCAGTGGTGTTGCTTTTATATTTGTGCTCATATTTGCTGTAGCTTTGCATGAGGGTATGAAGTTCAGCTTTATTTTTCAGATGTTGCCAGGGTGACACGTAATACCTGCGCTCCATAGATAATGCCTTTCCATAGTCGCGGTGTACAAGCTTAACTCTGAATTAGTCTACGCAGAGTAGATTGAGCTTCCTCAGATGACTGAGTTTTTAATCTCTAGGTTGGTCAATTCAGAGTTCAAGTTTAAACTCCGAGTTGTTTGAACCTCCTTTCTGAAACAGGCCCCTGGAGGGTCTATGTCCTGCAGAGTTTAGCTCCAACCCTAAATAAACACACCTGAGGCAGCTAATCAAGATCTTACTAGTCATGTTAGAAACTTCCATGCAGGTGTGTTGAGGCAAGTTAGAGATGGACAGCCCTGGTTTAACGTTTATGTATGGAAGTGTGAAATACGTCTTTGAATGTAAATATAATGGGCAATATATTGTGGCACCAAAAACTGAGGTCATGTGTATTACATGCGGTATGTTGATGTATTGATTATTGTGGCAGGTCTACATATATCTGACTGCAATTGTTTGAATTGAACTCTCACCTCATGTTTTGTGATCATGGCATTTTGCTTCCACCGAAGTGCTCCTGGAGTCCTGTCCCAGAAGAGCCAGGTTCAGGAGGATCATGCGTCTCAGCAGGAGGATCGTTTACAGATCATGTACTGTAAAAGTCAGGTGTATCAGGAAGATGCAGAGTTCAGCTTGGAAGAGCTCAGAGCACAGCGCTATTACCAATCTTTGAACGGTACATCCAGAGGCTGTTAGACCTGCTTTAGTACACATTCACATGTCATGGATTTGAGTCTGTTTGCCTCAATTAAACAAAATCAAAGTTTTGCTTTTGTGCAAACGGTGCCAAATAAGTATCTTTTTTTTTCTTGACATAATCATGTCTTTTACCATATTACCATATTTTCAATGTTTGCTGGGTTTTGTTATTTTTAAACTTTTTTTAACTAGTCAAAAACAACAACTGCAGTTGGTTTGAGATTATTTGGAAAGCCCAATGAACAATCGTGAGTTTTGAGAATGATCTGTTTTTGCAAATTAATTTTTCATATAAACTTCAATGTACATTTCTCATTTTTATTAAGATTGAAATTAAAACTGATGTACTACAATAAAACTACAACTTAAATGAAAATGAGTAAAATCTACATAATTACATGCATGTAAGATAAAAAACACGCAAAATTCCTAAAACTAATTAAAGGTAAATTGAGAGATGTTTTGGCTAACTAAAATATTAATAAAAGAATAATCCAAAAGTGTTTGTTTTTAATACATTTTTTTAAGATTGTGGTTTTAGTTATTATACTAATTCTGGATTAGACTGTGTAGTCATTGTAATTTGTTCTTCATGGCTCTTTAAATGTACAGAAAGAGCCGCACACGTGAAGAAACTAAAGGAGGACCTGCAGCGTCAGATTGAAGAGAAACGGAGTCGGCTTCAGCAAAGAAACAGCACAGCAGACAACCAGGTACATCACCCGTATACTCCACATCTGTGGCCGGGTGCACCAGCTGGACATATACCTGCTCGTAAGACCAGGCTTGATGTAAAATGCGCTTTAAGCCATGCATAGAGTTGACCATACTGCATACTGTTGCACCATTTCTGCGTTGTGCTATGTCTGAAACTAAATCTTCTGTCTAGTTAGAGCTTGGTGTAAAGTAAAAATTCATGATTCGCTCAGACATTCTTAGTTTTCAAGATTCATGTCTGTTAGTTAATTACTGCAGACAATTGCAGAAAGTTTAGTTTTGGCTATAACACTCTGCTAACAGTAATTGAGTGAATAAATATATATACACAGCATACATACTATTTGTACAGCGTAAAATATTAGGCTGTATTGTCTGGTATTGTTATAAAAAACTACCATTTGACATCTTGCTTAGAAATATTTCACGTTTTTTAATTCGTATTTTGTGCGTAAACTAACAGAAATTGAAAGCTGATAGTCTATTTCTGATCTAAAGTAACAAAGCATAAAACTTACTGAAATTATTGGATGGCAGGCACACTACATATAATGAATAGAATTAATGTGCTTTTTCAGCCACAGTGAGATTACGTAAAGTCACATTTAACAACTAGAGAGAATTTCTGTATTACATCCATGGTATTTCACTAAACCTGCCGCCTTTATTTTTGATGTGCGTTCGAAGAAATCTGTCATGGAACATGTAGGGAGACATCAGATCGAAAAATGGACTTGTTACAAAATGTTTACTCAATGACACGTGACTTCACTTGTTACCATGCAAACTTGTCTCTACTGTTTCGAGAATGTGTCAGGGAGTTTGTGCCCGATCGTAGTTTTAGTTGGTGCAACAGGTGTAAATATTTATCATAAAGCTGGACGTTGCAGAGACATGCGTGTGGGTAAATGATGACAAAGCATTCGGCAGCCGTGTGTGTTCTCTGTTTGTCTAGGTTGTTGATGAAGAGGCTGGTTCCTCCTTCCAGAAATCTGCAGATTCCTGTGAATCTGCTGCTGCTGTGGTGAAAGCGGCTCCGTTCACTGCATGCAGCAAGCAGGAGGAACACAGTGTGGTCAGCAGGTCAGTTCTACATTGTTCAGTAATGCAAGTAAAATATTTACATTGAAATGTTTCTCTAGTCTTTTCTGTCCTTGTGTGGTTCAGTAGAAGCTCAGTGAGGCGAGAGGATGACATTAATCGCAGTGAGTTTATGTTTTTCCCCTCATTTATATTTGTACCATTAGCCATTGATTTAATTAGTAAAAAGTAGGGATGCACGATACTGGATTTTTGCAGATATCCAATATTTAAAAAAAAAATGTTTTACTTATACCAATATATTTCCTTTTGTTGGGAGACAACGCCAAGTCTCTCCTGTTTAAAGGGTTATAAACAAATTAATTATCTTTCATTTTGTTCTTTCAGATTAAAGAAAAACAAAAAAAAACACATAGTACTAATAAATACATCTGTATCCACCTTTTTCTTTACAGCAAAATACCCATAAAATGCACATGGTTGCGCCCATTTTTACATCAGGAAATGGTAGATATTTAAAACAATTTAATTTACAAGTGTCATGTTTTTATTAATGTTATCTATATCTTCTGACTTTTTAAATCCGAACATACTTGTGATTTTAGTTATAATATTTATTTAATCATAAATACAATCTTGATGTTTGTTTGTTTATTTTACGTTCATTTTAATATAACCTGCATCTGCATCAAGACTGAGAACAAGGAGTCGGGTGAAAAAAAAAAACCAAAATTTTGAATTGGGATCACAACAATCAAATCACCATTCAGACAAAAAATCTCTTCAAGAATGACTTGATCTTATGGTTATTACTAGGGCTGTCCCCGACTAAAGATATTCCTAGTCGACTAACACTCCTGCATGTTAGTGATGAGTCAAGTAATCGTTCATTTGTGACATTAATATAATAACTTGTGTATACACAAGGAAAGGTACAGTCCAAGTCTACGTTTAACACTTCCATATGACAGAAAATGCTAAAGCATGATATTAGCTGGTTCACAATTAAGCGCTTAAAACAGAATAGTAAAGCGTTTAAAGTATACAGCGCTTACGGACACAAAAATCAGTGGCTGGAATGTTATAGGCTAATTATAACACGTACACAGCAATCAGACTGTCTGTGCATTTTAATAATTTATTATCAAAAATACAAACTGGTACAGTTACATGTCAAACAAACAAACAAAAAACTGTTTTAAATAAAATAAACTAAAATTGGTTCTTTAAAATAAATCAAATAAACTTATTAGTAACTTAGGCCTAGTACAAAACAAGTCAAACCTAATAAATACTGTAGTAAAAACACTGTTTGGTATAAGAATACAGTGGAAAATTTATGTAATTTTAATATTGCTCAAAAGGAAAATGAATAAAAACGAATAATTTAATAAATGCACAACACCAAAACTTAGAATAAAAAAAGAAGGCGACAAACAAATTCACAGCCTAAGTATTTAATTAAATTGTTTAGAAGAACTATATTTAAGACAAAATGTGGAACAAATAATTTAAAGAACACTAATGCAAATCAAAAATGTCAGAGCAAAGCCGCAAACTGCCACCATGCCAATGGTCCCCAATCAACCTTTGTTTATCTGCCAAGTACATTTTTAGTTCATCCTTCTCTTCTGCATGCTCCTCCTCATCAATGGCCATCAGCATGGATATCTCGGCCTGCTTTTCCTTTTTTCCGGTTCGGGCTCGCGCTCCTCTGCAGGGATAATGCTGTCATGATCACTTTCTGGCGCAGCTTCTGTAGATAAACTTTCTGCCAGATCCAACACTGTGGAGTACGCGTCTTCTTGTTTTTGTTGGTCAAAGAATGACAAGGTCTTAAAACGTGGGTCTAAGACAGCAGCTTGAATATAAATGCCGGTCGTGATATTTTCTGTCAGTTGCCATACACTGTGATTGCGTAATTTCACATGTTTTTTTTTTTTTTCCCAATTAACCAACTAATGAAAATGTATTCGACCAAGCCCTCTTCATATTTGGGGGCAGCCCTAGTTAGCACACCCTAATCACAAGTGAGTTATTAGTTTTATTGATAAGACATATCGGCATAATTGTACAGATAAAACCGATGCTAATGTCTACAATTTTAAACTATCGTCCGTTTCCGATATTGTTGAGATAATATTGTGCATCTCTAGTAAAAGGTTAAGCCACTAATACTGCATGAAGTAGTTTTAATGTTGAAATCAAGTAGTTTTAATGTTTGTGATGGTTGTGTTTTAGGTGAAGGTGACACTAAACCACAGAAAGCAGCGAGACCTTTCACTGTTTTTGATGAGAATACACTGACAAATAAAATGTAAACCACACTCGGTTGCTTTTCTTTTGTTTGTTTTGCTGCTTCTTTCATTTCTTTTTCTTTCCTATCGTTCTTTTTCCTCCTTCATTCTTTTTTTCATTCTGTTTTGTACTTTTTTCCTTATTTTGTTTTTCTTTCTTGTTTTGATTTTTCCCCTCCTTTTCTTTTGTTCATTTGTTTTTCATTCTTTCCTACTTTTACTATTTTTTTCTTAATTATTTTGTTCAGTTTTTCTTTTCTACTTTTCTTTGTCCATTCTTTCTTTTCTTGCCTTTAACTCTTTTTGTGCTATTTCTTTTTTCACTCATTTTATCTTTGCTTTGTTCTCCTTATTTTGTTAATTTAGTTCTTCTTTTCTATCATTCATTTTTTCTTTCTTCTGTTTATTCAGTTGTTTTCTTTCTTTCTCTCAGTCCGCCTGTGTTTAATGTGTTGTTTGCATGTTCAGATTGTCTTCAGTGAGTCGTAATTCTCTGAAGCTGCCCACCTTGAGTCTGAAAGCGCCGAAGTCAAAAGCAGAGCTTGTCTCTGAGAAAGTGAGTTCAGGTCTCATTCAGTGTTTGTTCTGAAAGAACCAGGTTGTCTAGTCAGTGTCATTAATCATGCTATCATTTGTTTGTTTATCAGCAGGAAGCATCCATCTCTCGCTCTGAGGAAGCCATCATCAATGGTCACTGGAATAAAACTCTGTGCCGGAGTCCAGACAACACGAGTGAGTTCGCCCGCGCTGCTCAGCTTGCTTCTAGTCCATTTGCTGGAGTCGAGAGGACAAAAGCCTCTGAATCAGGAACCACAGAGAATTTGAGCCGAACTGCCCCAGAATCCACTAAAGCCCCGAGCTCTACCACGACCGCTGAGAAGGAACTCAGGTAATTTAGTCTGACTCGTTTCTTAATTGGCATTAAAATGTCATCTTATACACAATATAAAATATCCACTTAATTTATTATAATTTATTTTTTAATTTGGCCACCTTTTTGTAATAGAAATGATTCAGCCTATTTAATTTATTCGACAAAAACGTGGATGTTTATTTAGTGTGATATCTGAATGCTTTAGACAATAAAACAAAAAAAGTTTTAATAAAATCATAGTTTCTGTCTAGGGCTACAATTGTAATTTATAAATATTACAACGGAATTACAATTAATTTATTTACCGTTATATTTATAGAAAGTTCTATTTCGACCCCATATAGGCTTGTAGGTGTTTTTCTTTTTTTTGTTGAGGGAGGGGGCACAACATAACTATTCTGCTCAGGGCACCCATTTGTCCAGCAGCCCTGAATATGCTACACGGCTCTTACCAGTGCATAGAACTTTCTGTTCAGTTAGAACCAACTATTTGAGTTGATTGTAATTTGACTTTTTTATAAAGTTGTTGTAATTTTGTGTTTTAACATTTTTTCTTTTTGATTGATTAATGTTTTGTTTCCTTTACATTATTATACATTAAAAAGAATCTCCTTTTCTTCTACGGTCTACTTAAATTTATTTTGGGCTACCAAAAACTGAAGAGTGCCTGCTGAAGGTCTACCAGGGATTTTGAAATTTTGCGAGCCCTGGGCTTTATTTCAGAAGGGGTGACTTATTTCTATTAAATGAAAAGAAAACTGCTGGTCGATCTTTATCACTGTGATCCACACACCCCCAACACATTTCAGTCCAAACAGAGAGGAAAAGTGCTTGTGGCACCGGATGAAATTCTCTTTGCATATTACAAATTCTTAGCTGGTTTTGTGATATTTTCCCCATTATAGTGTGAAACTGCATTTGGGAATGGATTATGCTGACTTTTTGTATGTTATTCCCCTGCATTGCTTTTTCATAGCTTTTTTTGTACATGTGCACTAGACATTGTTGCACGTTTTTTTTTTTTTTTTCCAGCATTACATGACTTTAAGTAAAACAAAAGCTTCAAATTTTGTGCATTTTTAAAATTTTGTTTATTTACTTCATGGTAAAATATTAACATTAACATGTTCTTTACAGACTGCAGTATTTAAACCAATGTAATATGAAACTGGATTAATTGTCTGCTATTAATTTACTATAATGTTTTTAAAAGAAACCTATGGGAATGGAATAGATCATGATGCACTCATTTTAATATATTTCATTTGATAAAATTATAGAATAAAATAAAATATGAATAAAAATATAAAATTATATAAAGTAAATGAAGCTAAAAAGATATTATTTTACATTTCTGCATTAATACAGATGTTTTTGTGTTTTATTGAATGCTTGCATTGCACTCGATGGGTATCAAAGCCATGGCATGGTGTTGCAAGTGCCATGATCTGCAACTAACATTAACTTTTCATTTATGTTATCTTAACCATTTACAATGAGTCAATATCTGTCTTGTAATTTTGTTTGTCTGTGTTTTATAGTCCTATCCTAGAGATCAGTCAGGAGTGGGGGGCTGCTTCCTTCGGGACCTTTTCTCACAACTCCTTGAAGCACCTGAAGGAGCCTGAGATCAGCCGAGCCGAGGAGATGCCGGAGATGCCAGAGGAAGGTAAGCAATGAAGCTGACTCTTTACAGTTCATTGACTCACAGCTCTGCAGTTTATCAGATCAGATCTGCTGGCTGTTTTCCTCCCATTCCTGATTTGTAGTGTTTTTGGCCACTAGATGGCACTAATCTCAGGCATTTGTTGTGTTTTTTTAGCTGGTCAGTTTTGTGACAGTTTTGTAACATGTCTTCAGAAGAAGGACAGGATGCAAAGTAGACTTAGCTATTTTATTGCACTTTATCTGTTTTGAGTCTGTAGATTTCAGTTGCAATAAATGTCTTTTAAGAGTTTGTTTTTCCGCTTCTTCATAAACTTACTGTTTTATTCCTATCTATATTCTGAAGGTTTTTACTGAGGGGTTTATTCATATAACATTTGTTTGATATATGCATAACATTTTATTCCTAAAATATCTGTATATCCATTATATTCTCTAAAATATATAATTTCCCCATATTATCTTCTGATGTAATGTCTTTTTAATATGTGTGTGTGTGTGTGTGTGTGTGTGTGTGTGTGTGTGTGTGTGTGTGTGTTTCAGCAGTCACAGAATCGAAGGACGTCTGTGGTTTTAGCGTCAGATCGCGGTTGTTTGATCAAGCAGACGTGACGGCGTTCTCCAACTTCCAGCAGAAAAGCGGGTGTCTTCCTGACACCAGTGATGACCTGTGTCTCGGTATCTCTTATTATCACAGTTATGTCTGTACAGAACACATTGTCTGAGTAATAGTTCTGCCAAAAAAAAAGATGATTTAGAATATTCATTAAATTTTAAAATAAAAATCCAAATTTGAAAGCAAAATAGTTTAGAATTAAGCGAAATTTAGGAAATGCAAGTAAAAAAAACTAGAAGGTTTTAAATGGAAAAAGGTTATATTTGTGGTTAGTTTTTGGTCCGTAGTATTCAGCTATACATGCATGCATGACCGCTTTGTTCAGAACTGTTTTTATAACTGAAAATATGATTCTAATTCAAACATTGACTATATTTAAATATAAAATTCCAGTTTAGTTTTTCAGCCATTTTGACAGCGCTACTAAATAGAGTTTAATATTTTACACCCTTCCAGATGGAGAGACGCTTATTTGCAAGAGGGAGACGCTGCAGGACTTTACCCTCTACTTCACCAGCACCGGTACCGTCCTTCTGAAGGTGACGCACATCAAGCATCTGTTTAGGGCCCTACATAGTGCTCTGCACTCACTTCATAATACAGCTTAATAATAGCAAATAAGATCTGCTGAAAACAGAATTATTTACTTGTGTAGTATTATATATTTCTCATTGTTGTTTTATTTGTATTTATACACTTTAATAGTATTCATTAATCTTTGAAATTATGTTTTAATATATTTTCAGGGAAGTTTTTAGAAATATTTAAATAATGTTTCAATATCATAGCATATAATCTTACGATGTGTAACCATGCGTTCACACCGCCGGCGAGAACTCGGCTCCGCCCACTTTAGGCTTCAAAAATGCCCAGAAACCTACGAGTGACGTCACGGACACTATGTCCATTTTTATTTTTTTTGATTTGTATTTTTAATACAAGATGGCCGCGTTGCCTCTCGCCGCCATCTTACATTCAAAATGAATGACTTCTGGCCACGTTGCCGCTGTCGCCGGCGGCGGTGTGAACGCACAGTAATAGTTTTATTATAGAGATGGACATGTTCCTTTAATATTACATTTGAATACGTAATTTTGATAAATTTTTACTATTTTTAATTAAGTATATATGTTTACTTTTGTATTAATGCTTTATGTATATATTTTCATGTTTCTTATTATTGTTGTAATGCTCTGTATTTGTTTCTGTTTTATTTCTTTATACTTCTGTTTATTTTCCTGTATTTTAAGTTTGATTAAATTTAATATCAATTTTTTACTTTCACATTTCACTAATATTAGTTTTATTTTTATACTTATATTTATTTTCCTGTATTTTTCTATTCAATGTTTATGATTTAATCTAATCTGAAACTGTGATTTACTGCTTCTTTATTATATTTTCTTCTATATTCTGTGTTTGTTGTACCAGGTGGATCGGTCCAGAGTGCCGTGGGATTTCTTCATCAGCTCTCAGCTCAGGTCTCGTCGGTCTGGTGATGAACCGGACGCTGAAGTCCAGATCTGCTGTTACGTTTTTGAGGACGGCTGCATGACTCTCTGGAGGCTTCCTCACGGACACACTCTTCAGGTTCGGCTCGCTCCGATTCCTCCTGAACCTGTGTGTTGGTGTGTTTTTAGTCAGACTCTTCATCTCTCCTGGTGCAGGACCTTCTCTCCGAGCCCAGCAGTGAACAAGATGTCTCTCTGTTGGTCGTTCTGTTTCTGGAGTTGGTGAAAGACTTTCATTCGTGTCGAGTGGTTCATGGAGGCCTGAAGCCAGAAACACTGTATTATTATCTGAGGTAACGTTCAGGAACGTGATGGATGATGCTTGTGCTGATGCTCGGTTCTCAACGGTTGTTTGTTTCTGCAGAGGCATCACTGCGCTAGATTTCTCAAACTCTGTAGATCTTCAGCTCCAGACCGAAGTCACAACTGCTCAAGATCTTCCTTCTGCTCAGAAATACATTCAGCAGGGTCTCCTGTCACCTTCTGCCTCACCTTATCAGGTGCATATATATATACATACCTTTTTAACTAAAGAAGTTATCTAATGAAATGTATTGTAAGTGTTACCAACTTAATGTTTATTTATAATTATTTAGTTTTTATTTATTTTTGTTCATTCATCTTGTATACATTATTTTTTTGAACATTTGTATTTTATTTTTGTTTTACTCCTTTATTTGTTTTTATTACACTTAAATACTTATATTGTATTTATTAATATTTGTATAAATGTAAATTATTTTTTATAAATAGTTTTTGTTTCAATTTTACACATTGATATTTGTATTTTTAATTGTTTTTATTTTCATTTCATTTTTAATGAGTTTTTTGATATTCAGTGTTTATTATTTCATACTGATTATTCTGTTTCACTGTAAAATGTCATATTGAATAACTGAATAGCATTACGAACGTTATCTCGTGAATTTAAAATGCAGTAGTGCATCATCTTTAGATAAAAAAAACAAAGCACAAAATGTAGTTTTTGTATTTAATTTCAATTTTTTTCTGCTCTCTTGTGACAGGTGGATCTGATCGGCGTCGCTGAAGTGGTGCACATGCTGCTGTTTAATAAGTGTCTGAAAGTCAAGCAGGAGAACTCTTCCTGGAGTCTGGATGAAGGACCTGGATCTCAGCACAGGTACCTACAGCATCATGTTTTATGTGTTCCTCTCTTTAGCATGCCACGTTTATTTAATATTAATAATGTGGATTTTTGGAAAGATTTCACTTGAAAACTTAATACAAATACAATTATATTATAACAATTATATTATAAATCTGTCTTTTGCATTATCATTATTTAAAAGATTCAGGTGATTTTTAGGATGATATGTTATGTGAGTTTAATGAGCTCTTTTTGTTTTTCAGCGTTCCTATCAAACCTTTATGGAAAGACTTTTTCCACATGATTTTGAATCCAGAACAAAAGTCTTCAGAGCTGGTTTTGTCTGAGCTCATCAGTAACGTGACTCATGAATTCAAGCTGCGCCCATTTATTTTAAAATAATATGCATATACACTTCTGGTTATAAAATTGATGTTATATTTATATTGCCTTTTATACACATTTAATAAACAATTTTGTACATGATCTTTTTTTTGTAAACTAATAATAGAAATGAAGGAAATCTCAATTTAATCTCAACAACCCGAGTGTATGTGAAAGTTAGTCATTGACTAGATCTATTTTTGTTAATGACTTGAGAGGTTGAGGCATGGAATTAATAAAGGGTGTATGACACAATAAAAACAATAACTGCTTTGATTAAAATGCTGCTTAATGCATAATTAAGTCATAATGAATTTATTTTAAAATAAAAAATTTAATTGAAAATAATCTACAATATATTCAAACAAACATTAAATAAAAGAAATAAAAGCCTTCCACTAGATGGAGTCATGAAATCTTTTAATTCATATATATATATAATTATGATTTATTTTAAGGGCCGTATTCTTTGTCCAAATTATTTGACTTTGAATTTCCATTATTTAATTCATGCTGCTATGGAAACCTGAAAATCAAAGCACTAATATTCCAAAGGACTTAAATAGTTGACACACATTCTTCTAACTGACAATTAATTGCATGAATAATCTTTTTAAAGCAATAATTATTCAGTTCATTTAGACTCTTTTTATAATTGCATTTTTTATTGCACTTTACATTAAGAGCTTATTAATTAACATTAAAACTAAAATCTAAAAATAGTAAGGAAGATTCCTAGTAATGATCACGTTACCGTTAATAAAATACAGCTTTTCGTTGTTAGTTCATGTCGAAATTCAGGGTAAACTTAATACATTAGTGAATGTTGAAATGTTTTCAATTTAACAAATTAACTAATTTTAGCTAAGATAGTTAACAAATGGAATCTTACTGAAATGTATTACTAGTTTTTTTAATGCATTTATATTGAATATAAGAGATCGTATGGTCATATTTGCCATAATCTTCAACAGCACCAAAGCAATGTGTTAAAGCAGAATGTGTGAGTTATGATGTCTGAACTCTATTCACTGTACGCGTGTTAATGTTTGACCTCCACAGGGAGGAGTTCACAGCTCTTTTGTTAGTTAAATGACTTAAGTCTCCTGGAAAGATTGTGACAGAGTTATTCGTTGTTGAGCAGAGTAACACTCCAGGACACCTGCTGGGTAAGAGACTCTATACAGTACTATTCCTGCAGGAAGCATACTTCAGTATTGTGCCTATCACCTGAGCCATAAATACCATGTGATTGATCGCGTGTCTCTTCACAGCACACAGACAGTTTCTTTAGTAAGAGTCACACCGCTGCTTTCACACCATTCTTAATGACTGACTTTGGAAGTGTTTTGAGTTGTTCTCCTTGAATGAATAGAGTTGTAATTGTTAATTCTATAAGAGTGGACTCATTGGGATACTGATTATTCTGTTATGTGTGTGTGTGTGTGTACATATGTATATATATATGTGTATATATACATATGTATGTGTGTGTGTGTGCAAATACAAAACATCGTTGGAATTATAGGAATTTAATTAAATTTCTTGGACTTTATAATTTCGCAAATTTATGAAACCTATAATCTACATGTTTATTTATAACAAATTAGAGGAATTTTTTTTTATATAAGAAAACAAATCCATTTTACTTATAAGCTTTCAATTTCAGATAGAACCAAGCAGCAAAGAGATCAGTGTTTTCATCCATACACGTACAAATTCATGCTCAGCAACAGAATTTAGTTCCAAAATTATGTGAGATATGGAGAAAAGTCTACATGAATTCTACGAAAGCTTTTAACACTTATATAACTTAACGGATCCTTTTACAAAAAGTACCTAATAATTGAACTCATCCATATCCAGGTAGCCTATTAAAGCAGGCTGTGCAAAGTTTTGTTCCCTTTTTAATTTGTCTTTAGGTCAAAAAGTGCATTATGAAGATTAAATGACCGAAAAATCCTTCACAGCCTCATTTCCTAATTAAATATGATGCTCTTGTTGTGGTCTGGGGAAAGTTCTACATAACGCAGAGAACCGATATCCTACTTTCAGAACTGCTGAAGAACACTGACAACCAATCAGAATCCACTTTAAAAAGTGCGGCACATTTAAAGCGGGGTATATTGGCGCGCTTATAATACACATGCATTGTTGAGGACTTTGATGACTGAGTCACATCAAGCTTCATGTTCGGTAGCGAGTAGTAACGCCTTTGGTTTGGTTTCCTCCTGAAGATGCATGTCACTGCAGATCTTCGACATGTTTGCTCCTCGAGGGCGTGTCCAGAAGAGTTTCATGCTGCCGCTCTTCTTCCTCTTAGTCAACTTCCTGGCTTTTGTTTTAGAAGCTCCTTTAAGAGTCTGGAACCGGTTAAATAAACCCAACTCAACAGCAGTTTAATTAGGATAATGAAGCTGAAAAGTGTGTTGATCTTTTTTTTTTTTTAATTTGTTTTCATGTTTATTTCTCAATCAGCATTGCATAGCTTATAGTTAGCAACATTTAAATATCATATTAAGACATTATTGGAGCGACCACTGATATTGAAATAATATTAAGTCTCTGCTGTACTGTTATAAAGATCTTATTGATTTAGATTATAGCATTAGTTTTGATCAATATGAATATCAGCATCTGAACCAAATCGGGTTTTTTTTGTTTGCTTCATTTGAGAATTTGAGTTGTATTTACCTTCATATTTTCACTGTATTAAATGATATAAGCAATAAAAAGCCTAATAAAATTAAATATGACATAACACATGTGTTGCACTTTTTAAGAAGGACTACGATGTCCGTTCTTACGGCAATACATTTATTTTCTGTTGAATCAAATAAACCACAGGTCAATCAAGAGGTCACCTTTGGCGCGGACCACGAAGCTTCTCACGTACTGAATACTATGTGGCTGTTCGCAGAACCTGATTTTGCTGAATTCGGCGTGTCCCAACATTGTGATTAGCCAATCAGTTTTGAAGAACCAGTTAATAGTTTTTGTGAAGTTTAGGCTTACAATTAGGGTGACCACACGTAATAAGCCCAAGGGGGGACAATGATTAAATTTGTTTTTAAACAAGCATTGATTATGCGTGACTCGGTCTCAATTTGCGGGACGCATGAATTGGGCTTCAAATGCTGTGCGTGCACGCGCTACGCGGGACGGGTGGTCACGCTACTTACAATCAGTGTTTGGTGCTTGTGCATCAGCGTCGGGCATCTATCATTTCCCCTGATTTTAGGCATTACTCATGGAAGGGCTGGGCGATATATATCGTACAATATATTATGCGCATCTCATCAGTAAAGCTGCTTTCTTTGATTAGTGCTAAATCTAAGCTGCACGTTGAGTTTCGCGGGTGATTCAACGTGCAGCTTGTCAGTGATCTACAGCTCTGTGTATAAGCTGGCGTTCCTTCTAAAAACAGCTGATGGAGATTTAGCACTAATCAAAGAACCGGCTTTACTGATGAGATGCGCATTATATATCGTACGATATATATCGCCCAGCCCTAACTCATGGGTAGGGTTAGTTTTAGGTGTAGAGATATGGTCAAAACTTACATTTCAGAGTAAAATGTTGTTCAAAATATGTTATCCCAGGAACATGACTAACTCAGCAAAATCAGGACATGCTTCCTTGTTTGTGTCGGACACCTTAACAGAAAACCATACACAATATCATGTCTTTGAGTGTAAAGGCCTATGCAAATATGTGGCACTGGAGACACTATATAAACTATATCAATTCAATTCAATTCAAATTTATTTGTATAGCGCTTTTCATGATACATATCATTGCAAAGCAGCTTTACAACA
>JAUCMT010000048.1:20528719-20541448 GCA_032357475.1 Enteromius thamalakanensis
AAGCAACAATTTCACATAAATTCTAGCTCATTCAGCTGTGTTAACACAACGCAAAGAGTTTGCATAAATACAACAAATTCTATTCATGTAAATACAACACAAAATCCTGCGTGCAAATATGGATGCATGATTACATAACTAAATTAAGTTATTAACTGAATCATTTTTTTGAGTGCACACACCAGCTTACTGGTGGAGAGGAAATAGAGTGATGAAGCATATCAGCACATATGGGGATGGTTTGGGGGCAATGATGGTCAGAGGCCAATGGGCAAATCTGGCCAGTCAAGGTCAGACCTCTATACTCTTTTAGAATGACATCCTGGGATTTCTTTCCTTGCTTTAACATCTCATACAAAATATGATGCTTTTTGTTACATATGTCGAGTCATAGGTCAGAAGCTCTGACCACAAGCTAACCAATCTTCAGGATCACTACAAAGTTGCTGCCAGGCAAGTTTGACGAATGTTGGAGGTAAACTCTGCAGCACAATGAACCTAAAGAGCCAAACCTGAGAATAAATGACAGAACAAGGAGTGAAGAAGAGTTTTATTAATTAAAATATAAATTCATCATATATAATCTGTGGGAATATAGCCATTTATGCATCAAGTTATTCTACTATAATGCATATGTCTGTGTGTATGTGTTTGAAAAAGCCTGCATAAAAGAAATGTTCTGACATATGATGAAGCTGCATGTCCTGTTTTGGCTTTAGGCTAAATATATATGAAGGGACCCTCACATTTACTGAACATAAAATTAATAAGTGTGTTGTAGATGTATAGAAAATGCCTTAAAAAAACTGTATAAAAAACTGCTGAAAAACACTGGAGATCTTTGCAGAGACATCTCGGCTTTATTCTCTCTGTAATAAAGTCTACTCTTATGGCATTAAAAACCCAAGACTGAGCGTGATTCTTGAGAGCAACGGCAGAAGCCACCACACCCTGTGGGACAGATCTCTGCTTAATGAAGCTAATCAGCCACAAGACCCTCGAGAAGACCAGTACTGCCACTCTTTAACATCTGATAAATATGCATTTATGCTAATCCACACACCGGCGTGCCGCATGTTGTGTGGAGTTTCTGACATGACTTCACAAAAACTCTAATATGGCTAGTTCTCAATTCTCCTCCAGCGCTTGTTAATTGATTTGGTGATCAAGCTGTTGGTAGTTATCGCTGAAAAAGTATGATGAAAGCACTTGTCCCTGAATAAGCCAAAACATCCTCTAGGATATGTGCTAATTTGCTGCTTAATCGAGGGAAATGGGAATACCTCAGAGTTTTTACACTGCTTAATTACTCTCATCACAGCTCCAGCTCTGTGTTTCTGTCATCAAGACTGCAGAGAAACGAGCCTGTGGTTGATTACCAGGCGAAGCCTCTCATATGGGCTTGTTGTGGCCGTCACCTCTTATAAAGGATGTTGGCTCTCGTCCAGGGCTCTGAGTTAGCTTTGCTGTCAAAAACAGCATGGAGGTAAACGGCGTGAGCTCTGAGGATGGTTCTAACCATCGAGGCTTCTCTCTGTGCTCCTGCTTCACACAGAAACAACAGCAAAACTCCACAGGTGCAGTACAATACACTTTACACTTTTTCCAGTACACTTCCATAATGTTCATAAAGTGCTCTGTTTCACATATTAAGTTTTATTAAAAATTTAATGTTAACAATTTTCAGCTTACTCTGCCTATCAAATCCAGTTTATTTGAAGGACAAATGTTGAGATCAGGTAAAGAACAAGAACAAAGATTCACTTAACAACACACAAGACTCAGAATCATAGGACTACATCACATCCAGAACACAAATTGTACAGTTACTGTATTCACCTTCTTTTCATTCAACATGTTCATGTCTGTTTTCAGTGGTAAAGAAATGTGGAAAACATTTTAATATTTATATAATTAACTTCTGTGGTTACCCTGAACATGAACTTCCAAAATACAGTTTAAATGCATCTTCAAAAGGCTCTAACTGTCACAAATCGCGCGTCTGTGGCGCTCTCCGAAAGACAGCAGCGTGAACCTTCACCCGAATTCTAAGTTCCTACCCCGACCCATTTCACCCACATACCTTGGTCACTTCCGCCGCCGATCTCCCGCCATTTGGCGGCCTATATAAACTAAGACTGGACGCATAGACGTCGCAAAATATTGATTTGCCTGGCAATCATTCCTGAGCGCTTTCCCGTGTTTGTTTTCTCTGTTATTATTTGGACTGTTTATTGGATTTGGATACTCGCTGCCGCTACCTTCCTGCCTGGATTACCGTTTGTGATTTCTCTTTTGCCCTGTTTGATTCTGTCTGCCTGTGATTTTGACTTCCGCCTGTTTGACCACGATAATAAAACGCCTGCAAATGGATCCCACTGACTCCAGTGATCACGGATCCAGCGGCGTTGTTCCACATGATGGGTGAGATGGGACGCCAAGCATCCATTTTGACTACCCACCGGACCCAGTTGGAGAAACTTACCAGCCTTACCAACGAGATCAATCCAGGCCCTCACCACAGCCACCACGGCCCTCGCTCAAGCCACGCCGCCCGCGCCCACGCACACGCCACCAGCGGCGCCATTGGTCACGATCGCGGCCGCATCAGCCGACAGCACCGCCCGGGTTTTGCTCCCCGAGAAGTACAACGGAGCCGCAGGCAAGTGCGAGGGTTCCTTGCTTCAGTGTGAGATTTATACAACTCGGCATTGAGGGAGGATCTTCAACCTGAACTGGCCAGCCGGGATCAGGGCCTGTTGCTCTCAGAGTACATGGATCTGGCAATCAGAACCGACCACCTCATGCGCTCACTGAAACCCCTCCACACAACTTCACTACAGGCTCCAGCCCGGCCCAGCCAGGCCCCTGCTGAACCCATGCAGATCGGCTCAACTCAAATCTCCTGTGAGGAGCGTGAACGACGTCTCAAAATCACCTATGCCTGTACTGTGGTCTGTCTGGCCACATCCATGCAACATGTACCACACGGCCTCCGCTACCTAGAGAACTTCGGGTGAGTGCTGTTTCTCTCAACTCAGCCATGAAAATCAATGTGTATATCTAGTTCAAAGACTGTCAGATACATGCTGAGGCCCTCGTTGATTCAGGGGCTGCAGGCAACTTTATTGATGAGAACTTTGTCATTAAGAATCATCTCCCTCTGCTTCCATGTACCCCCGCTGTGGCGGTAGCAGCCCTCGACGGCCGGCCCCTAGGAACTGGACGAATCAACAGTCAGACCGCATCACTAACTCTGTTCACCAGTTCCCTTCATTCTGAAGAAATCTCCCTGCACGTCATCTATTCACTTGACCATCCACTCATACTGGGCATGCCGTGGCTGCAGATGCACAACCCCACCATCTGCTGGGATACGCACCAGATCCCCCATTGGTTCTGCCACACCAACTGCATCAGTCAGACCACCCGACCAAGCCAAGTTATCCCGGACCCCCCCCAGGAGGACATCGACCTTACCAACCTGCCGCCAGCCTACCACGACCCCCAGGTGGCCTTCAGCCAGACCCGAGCAACCCATAAAGCTATATAAATGTGTCATTCATTCATTTACCACCCCATAGACCAACCGACTGCCCCATTGATCTCATACCTGGCAGCCAACCTCCCCGTGGCAGGGTCTTCCCTCTCTCAGCCTGATTCAGCATGGTGCAGTACATACAGGAGGAGTTGGCTAAAGGCTTCATCAGAACGTCCACCTCGCCGGCCTCAGCCGGCTTCTTCTTTGTAAAGAAGAAAGATGGCGGACTCAGACCCTGCATTGATTATCTAGGCCTCAATGAAATCACTATAAAATACCGCTACCCCCTGCCTCTGGTTCCAGCGGCGCAAGAACAGCTAAGGACAGTGCGCTATTTTACCAAGTTGGACCTTCGAAGCGCTTACAACCTCGTCCGCATCAGGGAGGGTGACAAGTGGAAAACCGCCTTCTCCACGACCAACAGGCACTATGAATATCTGGTGATGCCCTTCGGCCTATCCAACAGTCCCGCAGTATTCCAATCACTCGTCAATGAACTCTTCAGAAACATGGTGAACAGGTTTGTGATCATCTACATAGATGACATCCTGGTGTACTCCAGCGACTATGAGAGCCACGTCCACCAAGTGAGACTGGTCCTGAAAAAACTCATAGAACACCAGCTGTATGCTAAAATGTCGAAGTGTGAGTTTCTCCAGACCAAGATATCATTCCTGGAATACGTCATCAGCTCGGAGGGAGTGGCTATGGATGAAGGCAAGGTTACCGCAATCATGCAGTGGCCCCAACCACAGACCCTCAAGGAACTGCAGCGCTTCTTGGGCTTAGCTAATTTCTACCGGTGCTTCATCCGAGACTTCAGTAAGGTAGCAGTGCCACTGACCGCCATGACAAAGAGGGGCTACTGCCATCTACCGTGGTCAGAGTAAAGTCTCCCGGATCCTGAGAGACAATTCGTAGTGGAGGTAGACGCCTCCAACATCGGAATCGGGGCCAACTTCTCGCAACGTCATGGAACCCCGCCCAACCTCCCTCCATGCGCCTTGTACTCCCACAAATTAAATCAGGTGGAACACAACTACGACCTGGGAGACCGCAAACTTCTAGCCCTTAAAGCCGCGTTAGAAGAATGGCGGCACTGGCTGGAGGGATCCCGGGAGCCCTTTCTTGTGCTTACTGATCACCGAAACCTGGAGTACCTAAAAGGGGCCAAGAGACTAAACGCTCGGCAGGCCAGGTGGTCACTATTCTTTACCCGTTTTGAGTTCCAGATAACCTACCGGCCGGGTTCCAAGAACATAAAGGCTGACGCCCTCTTCAGGCAGTTTGATCCACCATCGTGCCCTCTCCACCTGAGAACATTATCTCCCCTTCCCTCATACTGGCACCCTTGCAATGGGACATTATGGGGTGTGTACCTTATGTACCTTAGCCTCTGCGCCAACGGGTGTTGCACCTTATACACGACAGCCCCAGCGCCGGCCACCCTGGCATCCTAGCCACCCTGGAACTCACCACCAATCGTTTCTGGTGGCCTAGCCTGACAGCGGATGTTACAACCTTCGTCAAGGCCTGCTCCACCTGTCAGGTGTCTAAGACCTCCAGGCAACGCCCCGCAGGTTTACTCTGCCCCTTACCTGTGCCTCAGAGACCCTGGTCCCATCTGGCGGTGGACTTTTCACTGATCTGCCTCCCTCAAGCTAATACACCACTGTGCTCACAGTTATTGATTGCTTCTCCAAGGCCTGTCGGCTCATTCCTCTCCACAAACTACCCACAGCCTGGGAGATGGTTCAAGTACTAATGGACCAAGTCTTTCGTAATTTCGGTCTGCCTGACATCGTATCTGACCGGGGGCCCCTGTTCACATCCAGAGTTTGGAGGGCATTCTGTACACATCTAGGAATCAATGTCAGCCTTACTTTCGGTTACCACCCTGAGTCAAATGGACAAGCCGAACGGATGAATCAGGAGCTCATCAGGTTTCTCAGATCATATTGCAATCTCACCAGAATGATTGGAGCTAGTACCTCATCTGGGCCGAGTACGCTAAAAACTCCCTCCGGAAGGCCTCCACGCGGATGACACCTTTTCAACGTATACTTGATACCAACCCCCCTTGTTCCTCTGGTCAGGCAAACCCTCCGACCTACCCACCATCGATCACTGGCTGCACAGGAGCGAGCAGACCTGGCACAAGAAGTGCCTCTGTGGCACTCTCCGAAAGGCAGCAGTGGGAACCTTGTGAAACCCAGTGATGCATAGACTTCGCGAAGTTTTGATTTGCCTGACAATCATTCCTGAGCATTCTCCCGTGTTTGTTTTCTCTGTTATTATTTGGACTGTTTATTGAATTTGGATACTCCCTGCCTGCCCCGCCCTTCCCGCCTGGATTACCATTTGTGATTTTTCTTTTGCCCTGTTTTATTCTGTCTGCCTGTGATTTCGACTTCTGCCTGTTTGACCACGATAATAAAACGCCTGCAAATGGATCCCACTGACTCCAGTGATCTGTGACACTAACTAACCCCAGCAGAGGAAGAAGGGTCTTATCTACTGAAATGATCAGTTGTTTTCTAAAAAGAAAATGCAGCTTCAAAATTGTTGTACATTGCTGCAGAAGTCCTGTCCCAGTGTTTACAAAGTCAACATTCAAAAAAGGACAAAAATGAGAAAATGAGATGGGAGTTTTTAGACCTAGCCTAACTGTCACAAGCTGATAAAAAAACTGTTTCCCAGAACTAGACAGAAATTATATAAATACATTTTTTTTTTTAGAAAATAACTGGCCATTTTGCTACAGTATTTAAGGCCCTGTGTATATCCAAAACACAGGCAGAAATCGTCAACAGGTAATCCAAATGGCAGTGTGGCAAGAAAACAGGAACACAAAAGAATTAAACTAGAATTTACAGCTAAACATTGACGCATAGAAAATGATCCGTGACAGACAGACAAACAGACTGGTATATATACAGGTGTTACTGATTGAATGATTGAACCAAATGAGCAACAGCTGTAAGGAGAGGTGCATTAAGGGGAATGGAGTCCAGGAATGAAAACAAACACAAAACACACCGAGAGCATAGAATGCTGGAGTGCCAAACAGAGCTGTGTAGGCACGTCCAGCTGAATGTTACAATTATATGGAGAGAAATCCTAAAAAGGTTTTGTTTAATAAACAAAATTTCTTTACAACTAAAGACAGAAAGACAGAAACATCTTGACGAGGGTAGGTAAATTATCTGTACATTTTAGTCCCAGAAGTGTAGCTAATCAATTAAGATGGGATTTAACATGTGGTTTGTGGACAGATCACTGTGTTTGAGGATCCTAAGCTTTAACAGGTAACGTTCTGACAAATGTCCCCTAAAGCAGCAGAAGTCAAAGCCAGATGTGTGCAGGGTAAAAGCCATGATAAACGTCCTCAAAGATTATTCTGGAGCTTCGTATGTCTCCCTGTGGCCAAGCACTGTGATTTGTGTCTGGATCTGAATGATGGCGGTCGCTGGAACGCTTCAATCTGAGATTTACACGCAGGGCTAAATCAGCGACCGCCCCCCAGAGATCCATCGTCTGCTGGGGAGAGCTCGTTCATAACCAGTCCATCACCACACAATCTGACGGTACTCAGAAGCCATTAACACCTGAGGCCCAAGGCATCTGGGGCCGTTATGAAACACAATTCAGAAATAATTGATTTCGATGCTGAATGCAGCTAAAACACATTGAACGAGAAGAGCTTCAGCACAGAGACGATTGATTTGTGACATTTCATTTTGAAACCCTGGATATTTTTTTGACATGAGGAAGTTGGATAACGTGTGATTTACCTCTTAACCTCTTAACAACCATTTCATGTGCTGATGATAATCAAGTTTTCAACTTTTCTTAGCCTAGTTTTAATATACTGTATGTTTACAATGTTTGATAACTGAATCTTATATTTCTGTTTTTGCTCTAGTATTTCCTCCAAATGGTTGCTTTTTAATGTAACCCAGCTTTTGACAGATCTGGGGATACTGTGTTTTACTATTATGCACGTTGGTCGTGGAATAATTTATTCAGACACTTTAAGCATTTCTCACATTATATAACAGTTTATTCTCTATGGTTGAATTGAGAATCCAGAATTGAATTGTATCAGAACAATTTCATCTTTATAATAGATAATAATTTATAATAGAAAGTTATGCAATGAATAGCTGTCAGATGTTACATTTAAGAACACAATTAGATAAAAACAAATTAGCTCAACTAATTACCAAGCAATGCTTCATTTATTTCAGTCTGTAGAGGAAAAGATCATATTAGCAATAAAAAACAAACAGACAAAAAAAGACATTGAAGCAAAACATGCTCAGGTCAAAGTGACTGAAAATGTTTTAATCCCGTATTTTAGACCTTATGGGTATAATATGTCACAGTTTACTTTATTCTGCTAACCTCAATTACATACAGTATGGATTCTTGCTCTCAGTCTTCAGTTCATTGCTTTTTAAGAGCTGCTGTGCTTCACTGCAGATTTACCCACATTGTAAAGGTAACATCTGTAACATCAGTTTCGAGCCTCTCCAATATTCGATCTGAACATTTTAAGCTCTTCAGCTCACGACTCTGATTTTAGAGATGACTGAATCATATCATCATCTTGAGATGAATATGTGATGAATGGTTATTTAACATCTGTAACCTTCCTCTCCTAGGCTTGTTAATGAGCCAAGATGATTGGAACAGCTTGTGAAAGCTCTGGTTTTCTGTATAAAATCTCTGACTTTGCATCGTCCTCAAAGAAGAAACTGCAGCGTGTAGTTTTGTGTTTCTACTAGACTATTCCCAACAGCCCTCATTTACTTCAATAAGTTTGAAGAGGAGAACAGGAGCTTGGTATCTCCCAAACCCCCTGTGGTTTCTTCCTTTAATTTCCTGTTTAATATAATGTATTTAAGTGCTTTGCAGCTTCCTCAAGCCTCTCTGGAAGGCGTCATGGGTTTAAGTGTCTCTTGAAGTGTGTCTCGTTGCATTTGCACAAAATCCTCTGTAATAATACAACACAAAGAGAGGGCTTAGTCTCTCCCAGAATATCCATGTCTCCCTCCAGACCTCACTCATACCATCTAAAGCACTTTCACAGCTTCAAAGTGTGCCTTTCTGCGCCAAGAATGATTCCTTAAATAGGCTGCTTTTTTTTCCAAGAACAAATCACTCTGGCTTTTGTTTGTCCTCTGTTAAACATGTGTCTCTCTTTTATATTTATAGTGTACGGGAGAATTTACAGGCACATAAGTTGTTCTCAATCACTCTGGGCGGGAAGATAATTTACGTGGAACTCCGATCAATAGCGTAACAAAACCTGCATTATTCAATTGCTTGGCTCTGCCGACAGGTTCTTTTTCTGTGGAGAAAATGCAAAGGTAATGATGGAGGCATCTGATTTGAGAGTTAGGCTGCTTTCAGAGTCGTTTGCAACCAATCCCTGCTAAAATAAACAATAGTTTGTAAAAAGTCATAACTAGGGCTGCTTGATATATATCGTACGATATATTATGCGCATCTCATCAGTAAAGCCAGTTCTTTGATTAGTGCCGTAATCTTCGTCACCTGTATTTAGAAGGAACGCCAGCTTATACATAGAGCCATAGATCACTGAGAAGCTGCGCGTTGAGTTTCGCGGGTGATTCAACTGCGCAGCTTCTCAACGCTGTGCATAAACTGGCGTTCCTTCTAAATACAGGTAACGGAGATTACGGAGCTAATAAAAGAACCGGCTTTAGTGATGAGATGCGCATAATATATCGTATGATATATATCGTGCAGCCCTAGTAGTAACGCAATACTGCACATGTCATGAATCAGGAAGTAGATCTAAGCGGTAGTCATTCCCAGCCGTCTGTGAGCCCTCTCCGTCATTTGTTTCTTGCGCGATTGTCTTTTACTTTCCCTTTTTGCTGAAGCAACGTCTGTGAGTATTTTTTATCATGTAATATTATGATAGTGTCTACTTTCATTTTTTGTAGGACTATTGAAGAGGCTAAGTTAACTTTACGTTTACTACTGTTGATTGTTTACTAGCTTGATTACATTTTATCATACAGAACACCACTGTGTAGATAATCTGTGCGGATTTCTCTGCCACTTGTGTCTAGATTTAATATTAATATATATATATATATATATATATAGATATATAGATATATATATATATATATATTATTCGTATTGTATTACAGTTTCACAATATTCTCAGTAAACTTTATGGAAATGAATCATCTGTGTCCTGGAGTTTCTTGAGAGGTCACAAGGATTGCCATCTTAAGGAGCAATTCAATACCTAGGCTACGTAATAGAATTCTTCTCTTTTTGTTAACATCATAGTGAGTTAAAATGGTACAACGAAGCAGTAGTAAAAAAGGCAATGAAGATATCCAGTCTGAGACTGTGCGTTCATCTGGTACATCATCCAGCTCAAAGATTTATATGGCTGTTGGCTGTCTTACACATTCTCAACCTATGATGCTATTTTTTCTAATGGCTCACCCACTGAGCAGGCAAAATTCAGCTGCTGCTTCCGCAGACATTATGTCACATCAAGTCTATCAAGCTCCTCAGGCCAGTGGAGCATTACTACAACAAAGCGCTTAACTCCTGCCCAGTTCTTCATTTTGGTGGGAGTCGTTCGCAACAGATCGTCATAGTTGAATCTTCTCCTCCTGAGCGCATGCATGCATGCTCACAAAAGAGATCTTATCAAATACCTAGCTTGTAGCAGCCTGGTGACTTCAGGGCTAACCACATATGATGACCAGCTAATGAACTATTGGGCCCGGAAATCGTCTTTCTTGAATGTTATCGACGATCTTGATCTGCCTGCTGCAGGAGAACTCGACCTTCTTAACAAGTTCAATTCAATTCAATTCAAATGTATTTGTATAGCGCTTTTCATGATACATATCATTGCAAAGCAGCTTTACAACAAAGTAATGAATAAATATTTTATTTTATTTCCGACTATAATTTCATGTCCGGGTTAATTTTTTACCTTTGCTTTTGTTAAACATTAGCTGCAATTCTGCAAAGACTGATTTACAGCGTTTTTTATTATAATTATTATTATTCATGAGCTTCTCTGGAAAACTTGGTCAGTTGTGTAAATATTTGTATAATGACTTTAACTGATTGCTAGCTACTTGTCGAATAGCCATGTGACTGTACGTCATCTCTTATAAGAACTCAAAAGCAAACCTTTTTTTATTGTTGAAATGAAATGAATTATTTTTTGTGCTCTTGGGAAATAAATGGACATTAACTATGTCACGATCAGCTGGAGGTGCCAGCTCAGGCCACTGGATGGCACTCCATGTGTGTTTTGTGTTTAGTTTGGACTCCGCCCACTCGTTGGTTGTCTAGGTGTTTGTTTGTTTGCTCCACCCCTTTGACCTACTTTCACGTGTATACAACCCCCCTGTGTTTAAGTGTTGTTCACTGTTCATTGTTTGTGTTACATGCTTTCGTGTTCCTAGTATCTTGCTGTTTGTTCCGGTTGGATTATCTGTTGACTACTTCTGCCTGAATCTGGACTTTTCCTCTGCCTCTCCCCAAGGACCCTTATTACCGGTATTTGTGACCTTTCGCTTTGTTTATCGACTCTGTCTTTGCCTGTACCTCCTCCATTGTATCAGCTGGCGATCACCTACTGTTATTCTGAGCCTTAATAAATCACTTTTTGCACATAAACTCGTACGCCTTTTGTAACAAACTAATTGAAAAAAAATGTGTTTGGTGGATTTGGTGTTTTTTAAGCTTAATAATCTAAAAGTAACTTGTTTTGTAGGTTGATGATTTTTGAGCCGGAGCACCAACACGGTGAGAAAGGGAAAAATCTTACCCAAAAAGTTATTTTACCATGTGTGAGTAAAGTAAGTGCAATTTAGTCTAATGTAAAAAGAAAAGCAGTTGTTAGCACTTTATTTTTACTTTATTTACTTACAAATAATGTTTTGTTCACTCAAAAACTGAGGTGCATGAGGCCACGATCAACCAGCTCCAAAAAGAAATGGAATAATTGAAAGAAAGCAACTAAACAAAAAGATTAATTTAACAAAATGCTATAAAGTCCCAAAAGTACAAAAATGACCAAAGATAATATGGTTAGTTGTTACATATACAACGCGTGAGCAAAGATTCTAGGTTTCCAAGGTCATAGCTTTAACTAACGTTTTCATTTCCACAAAAGACTAAATCCAAGATTTGCTGATAATTTTGCATGATGGGATATTTACAAACAATTTTTAAAAGGCGGGCCATTTTTATTCCGGAAACACCAAATTAGGTAAAGGCTTTCTAGCACAGTAGAAGTCTTAAAGAGATCTGGTTTATGATGTTTGTTTCTTCTAGGCTGCTCCTCATGGAAGTGAATAAACCCTGGTGTATCTCTGGCCATGTAATGCCCCGCAGCACACTAGAAGTCTGTAATGTGAGTGAGTCAGCGTGGATAGAGACGCTCCCAAACCCTCAGAACATGCAGCAGCACGCAGATCTTCATGTTCCTGTGTGTGTGTGAGAGACCTTCATGAATGCTGCTGCGATTCTCAGGTAGGGCCGAAAAACTCTCTTTCTGTCTCTATTTTCTGTCTTCGTTCTTTTCTATGTAAAGCTGCTGGTTCTGGATGGTGCTGGTCTTTGTTTTTGTGACTAATGACAGGAAAGACAAGGTTAGGATGGGCAAAGGATTGAGGAGGTTGAGCTCTTGAAGAACATGTGGTTTTAGACACAGGTGAGAGCCTTTGTCCTCGTCTTTCCGGTTCTCTGGGGCCCAAGCATTTACTTTTAATGCTGTCAGACAGCCGCTATCAGCCACCAAGTGCTTCAGATTTTCTTCTTTCCTGCCAGGATCAAGCATGCAACTTGTCTGGGTCATGTTTCACCCGAAAACTAACTGAATAGTTGACTTGATTCAATACTAGGGCATGAAACGTGTCTCCGACCATCAAGATTTATTCCTGACCAAATGTTTTAATAAATCTCACAATTTATAATACTGTAATGGAGGAAAAACAATTATGTTTTTGTTGCATGTATACAGTGCTATAATTTTATTTCATTTAAAGTTAGTCATTTGGTTGTAATTTATTTTTATTTATATATATATATATATATATATATATATATATATATATAATTATTATTTTTTTCCTTTTTTTAAATCCCAGTTTGTTTTACTGTTTAAT